>JAATLQ010019048.1:1271-33511 GCA_013421005.1 Heliconius erato x Heliconius himera
CGCACAGGGCGCAGGAGAAGGGCTGACAACGCCCTTTTCCGGCCTCCATGAATGGGTCTAGGGGCGATGGACTTGGGGAAGTCCTCGCCCCCTATTCGATAGACCCGTGTCGTAGGTACGCGCGGGTGTCGACGCGCGCCTCTGAGATGATGCACGAGTTAGCTCACCATCTCGCTAACCCGCGCAGGCGACGAGGCCAGGACAGACCCGGCCAGCACTAGTGAGGGGCTGCGGATGAATGTGGACTCCCGCGGCCCCGCGCTCACGTGCGAGGTGACACCGGGGTGGTTTTAGCCGGTAAGAGTCCGGCACGCCCCTCCGTCTTTCCTAGGCGGAGGCAGTCCATGAGGATTTCCCCCCGTAAAAAAAAAAAAAAAAAAAGCGTACGACATGTATGCGTTAAGCAAGCTCATTTTGGGTGACGTTTGCTTATAACAACTAACAAACCATGCAAACCGTTGCTTAGCAACGTCGGTTGTTATTAAGATGGCAGAATAAATTGCCTGTCAAACTAAAAAATAATTTAATATATTGGTATATATCGACAATATTACAAATATGAGAAAAAAAAGTAACCTATGTTCATCCGAAGCCCCTCAAGTATCTCTATATGAGTATTTTATCGCAATTGAATTAGCGGTTTGGCCTTGATTGCGTAACAGACAGACAGACAGACAGACAGACAGAGTTACTTTCGAATTTATAATATAGGTATGGATTAAAGTAGGTACTATATGCGTGTAGCGTTTGTGCAGTTTTGGTTCTTTTAAAAAATATACAAGTATTATAAAGATGACTGATTTCGTATGCGTGAACGCGCAAAATATCTTTATGTATTGGATAGTATATTAACAAAGGGTAATATATTACATCACGTTAATCATTTCGATGCAAGCGACTGTACCTGAAGTTACCTCGGGAACTTGGAATGAGTCATCTGTTGTAAGATCTCTTAGCTATTATTATTACCATTTTCCTATGCGGGTAAAACCGCAGGTAAAGCTAATATGGTACAAAAATTTTAAAATACATATTTGTGGCTCACCTACCTTATGAGTATCTGGTATAAGAGTATGAGCGTATTTCAATAATCGTAATGTATCACAACGGCGCAATGCAGCAGGAATAAGCGCAACATACAATTTAAATGAGGCCAGTCGTGGCGCAGCGGCACGAAGTGTGACTGTAAAACCGACTAGTTGTGGGTTCGATCCCCACTCGAAGAGATGAAATATTTATTTAAATTTCTTCGCTCTGGTGTCGAGGCTAAGCGCGGCGTTGAGTTCTGCCACTCAACAAGAAATGCCTCCAGAATTCGGCAGAAAGTGGGGAACGGAATGTCTTAACACTAGATTCCCTCTGCCTATCCTGCTGTGTGCGGGATACAGCGTGAAGCTGATTTATTTTGTTTATTTTTATTTACAATTTAAATGCAAATAGTAATAATCGGCCAAATTTACCAAACGCACCGCGTCGCGTACGGGCGTCGGTGTGCCGCAATTATTATTGAAATATTGTTAGACGTAAAACCAGCTCTAGACAAACTGCGTTTCCGCGTGAAAGATGAAGTCGCGCCGTTTTCGCAGATTCCGTTAATAGTGCCATTACAGTATACAGTACGGTCGACAAGTATTGGCCGCCGTGAAGTCAACTGTTTATAGCTATTTGATTTTAGAAATGTAGTCTTACTTATGATTATTTACTTCCCGAGTAACCTAACTTGAGGGCCACGACTAGTCGAGCGTACTGTAACTGGCTAACTTTCTAGGCCATCGTTGGAATCCTGGAGCGTCCGTCGGATAAGGTATTCTAGCACTCCTCCTCCAACTATGAAAATGGTTAAGAAATTCTTATTGAATGCTGTTGTATTGTTCTGTAAGTACGCGCGCGATAACGTCGATGCATATCGCTTTCTATGGCATTTCTTCTGTAATAGGAGTCGGAAAATTGCGTTGTGGTATTTATGAAGTAGATCTGTATAGAATCAACGCTATGGTCATAGAAACTTAGAGCTTAGGTAACTTAGGTTCGAATTTCGTGCGGCAAAATAGTTTAAATACACATGATTAGTCGTGTTCACCTCATATGCGATTATTAAATTTTTTAAATGCCGCCACTCAACACGCAATGCCTTCAGAAGTCGGCGGAAAATGGGGAACGGAGTGCCTTAACATTAAGTTCCCTCTACTTACCTTGCTGTGTGGAGGATACAGCGTGAAACTGAAAAAAAAAATATTATAACGATAAAAAACAAAAGATATATGACATTTTTTTCACACTGTATCTCGCAAGTAGCAGAGTAGCAGAGTAGCAGAGGGAACTTAGTGTTAAAAAAAATCCGTTCAGAATATAGAACTCAACGGTGCGCTTTGTGTTGTTATAAGAGCGAAAATTCCCCCGAGTGAGATACGAAGCTACTACCGACGCGTTTACAGTCAGAGTCGCATTGTGGGTTCGATCTCCACTCGAGGAGATTAAATATTTACTTAAATTAATATTTCCATTTCTTCGCTCCGGTATCGAGGCGAAGCGCGGCGTTGAATTCTCCCACTCGACAAACAATACCTCCAGAATTCGGCGGAAAGTGGGGAACGGAGTGTCTTAACACTAGGTTCCCTTCGCCTACCCTGCTGTGTGCGGGATACAGTGTGAAGCTGATGAAAAAAAAATCATATTTACCTCCATTCCTATGCTTTAAATCGATCTGACATTAACAAATCAAATGAAACTGAATACTGTTTACAGTATTTCCAATCTATTTCAATTATTATTAATTTGTCTCACTTATGGTTACGATTTAGGTGATAGAATAACTCGCTGATTTATAGCTATTTGTTGACTTTGCGCCAGATTTCAAAGGACCGAGAGGAAATGCTTGTTTGTTTTTAAAAGAGTTTTCCTAGCTCTAAAATTTAATTATAGCAACTTTAGATATCATAATAAAATACCATAATTTTAAAAAGTAATTTAAAAGTAAATCTAACGATATTTTAGATGTATAAGTTATGTATTGTGTGCGATAAAGTAACAGATTGCTGCAAAATTTCTAAACTTATAATATTCAAAGTAATCTAAATAATTCGTGGCTATGAACCAACAACCATCAAGCTGCAGTCAAACGATGCAACTGCATCATAGAGAAATTGTAGCGTGTAGCTTGATATTTTAAAATAAAAAAAATACAGTACACAAGCCAGTCGTGGTATAGGGGCAACCTTGTGACTGTAAATGCGATAGGTTGTGGGTACGATTTTCTATGAAGGAAATGAAATATTTAATATATCCATTTCCTCGCTCAGTTTTGTTCAACTTAACATGCTTAAAATAATTCGGTGGAATTCGGGAACAAAATGTCTTAAAACTAGGCCCCCAGGTTCCCTTTACCTACCCTGCTATGCGCGAAATACAGCTTGAAGCTAAAAATATACAGTGCAAGCTGTCGTGGTGCAGCGGCTGAGTTTCTGGCTGCAAATGCAAAGTTTGCTGGCTTGACTCTCGTCCGGGAGTACAAATTATTTTTAATTTCTCGCTCTTGTAATAAGGCAAAACGCGGCGGCGTAGAGTTGAGTTCTACTTTGAGTTCTAAAAAAATATATAATATATACTCTGCCTACCCTATATAGAAATATAAGGGATATAGCGTGAAGCTAAATTTTATATAAAATAGAATAAATAAACATGACGTGAACTTTATTTAAATCAACGAACAAATCGTGAAAGTCCATAGGAGTGCTATTTGATGGACACTTATCTAAGACTTCATCAACATCTGACTCTCTTGTATTGTATTCCCTGAGGCTAAGACCTGAGATTAAACAAACATATCTACATGTTATATGAAATTTGAAAGTACATATTTATATGAAAATCAGGCACTCTCACTTTGCATATAGTTGAAAATATAAATTTAAAATTATTTTTAATTTATTGTCAATACAATTTGCAGGACTTAGTTCCGCCACTAAACACTTAATTTATCTTGAATCGTTCTCCGGTCTTAATCCGTAAACAGTAGAACGGATTTGACACGAAATAAATTATTTATTTAAAATTATATAATTTTTAGCCTTATTTATATATTTCGAGGTAATTGAAGGCACAAGCATGTGGTTGTAAACGCGACGGTTTTGGGTACGATTCCTATTCGGAGGAATGACTATTTAATATTTTCATCTTCCTTGCTCTGATAACGAGGCAAAAGGCGGCGTTGAGTTCCGCCAATCAACACACAATGCCTCCAGAATTTGCCCGAAAGTGGAAAACGGAAGTGTTTTACCGGTGTCACTAGCTTTCCAGGTTTTCTGCTTACCCTGCGTGCACTTACAGTGTGAAGCTAAAAAAATATATATCATTTTTACAATTCAGTCAAACTCTGTAAGGAGATTTTAACCTAAATCCAAAGATTAATTTAAAGAATTAATAGAGTTTTGAGGAAGAGAATGCCACAATACTAAAATAATATTTAAGACACCAGTTCCAGCAGTTAAACCTGCTAAGTAAGATAATTGTCAAAAAACTGTATACGAAAATAATGAAAAGGATCATTTTAATGAATTAGACTGAACCAGACATCTTAATAACATTTCATCAATGATCCTCACGTACTTCCCCCGGGAGTCGATCAATTACCGTCAAGCATGAGCGCTAATCCGGTGCGGTTTCACAGACGATTGGGGTGCAGTGTTTCGGCGGTAATTGATTACCGCGTCTGCTATTTAGGGCTCTAACTCAATTACTGAACAGCTTTGGGGGGTGGCTTGCTAATGTAACCTTGCCTATATTTGTTATTGCAAAACGTGTGGTAGTAAAAATATACGGAGTGTTAATTGTTTACTTAGATCAATATATCTCATAAACATAATAATATTATATTAGAGGCCATTCGTGGCGCAGGGACACAAAGTGTGCCTGTAAATCGACTGGTTGCGGGTTCGATCCCCACTCGAGGAAGTGAAATATTTATTTACATTTATATTTTCATTTCTTTGCTCTGGTATCGAGGCAAAGCGCGACGTTGAGTTCCGCCACTCAGCACACCATGCCTCCAGAATTCGGCGGAAAGTGAGGAACGGGGTGACTAACCTAGTGTTAACTAGGTTCCCTCTGCCTACCCTGTGCTGTGTGCAGGGATGTGCGGGATACAGCGTGATACACAGTGATTATATACATTGATTATATACGTATACAGCTGATTTAATTTTGATTTTAATATATTAATATTAGCGACACACTCCGGCTTCGCACGGGTCCAATATGAAGTTAATAAAATAAAAGGAAATAAAGTTTCAAAAGTCAATAAAAATGTTAATAGTTATACAAAAGTGCAAACACTGTAAAAATATACTATCTTTGCGTGCGTGTCGTAATAAAAAAAAATCTAGATAATTATTATAGTTATATTACTGTTATATAAATATATTTTGTTGAAATGAATGAATAGGTAAACAAACTAGATAGGACTTTCTATGATAAATCAATCTTTATTTCGTTTTCAGAGCGGCGTAACTCAACATCGCACTTATTCTAATACGAACAAAAATGTTTCAAATTGTTGTTTTCTACAGGATCAAACTTATCACCATCATTGACGCAATTTTTTATAATATTTTTAACATTTACTAATAATAATACAAAAAAAATTTATTTTGCTATAAACAGAAATAACTTACTATTTAGTAATTTTCCTCTAAAACCAGATTCGAGTGAGGGTGTCAACCCCACAAAATGTCATAAACAAAACATCCAACTTAATCTCCTTGGAATTTTTCAATCAACTGCATACACTTCATAATTCCTTAACAGTCGACCATGAGAACCCTGGCGATAACAATCAAATTAAAGTAATTTATACTTTATTTTCCTTACAATTAGGTTGATTCTTACTTGTTGATGTGAAATCCGAAAACAATGTGAAATAGCGCATACAATAGGTTAGGCCAGCTCATTGAAACAAATCTGTTGGGGGCAGGGAGCGCGCAAACGTCCGTATTACGTGAAATGCTTTGAACAGTTCATTTAAAGATCTATATCTAATGGGGGCTTTCCCTTATAATGTATTTACAGACAGATTTAATTTTTTTTAAATATTTTGTATTAAATACCAAATAATGTGTAAATGTCTGGAATTGGTTTGATACTTGTCAGATTCTATCATCCATCGATAGTTCAAACTCAAATACGTAGACCTGTGCAGGCGCAGCCACACGCATTGTTTACAGATAAACATCTTGTTCGTCAATCACTACCAGGACCCACCCTTATAAAGGACCCTTAACACTTTAAGCGAATTGCAAACTTTAATCTATAAGCATAAGGTTTATATTTATAATACAAATAAAATTAATTTATGGCCGTTAATAGAAAAATAGAACATCAGGTGGCGTTTGTTCGGACTTAAACATTATTACTGACTTTAAAGGCGTTATATTTGAACCTGTCAAATTATTCTTGATCGATTATAATGGATTCAAATACACACTGCATTGTATACAAGTAGGGTGTGTATTGTTTGCTTTAAGTTTTATAATGTAGATCAATATTATTTTGTTTACTTTGTTAATATACAAACATACCTACATGTTTATGTATTGTTTTTGTTTAAAATCGCATAAAGCAATCAAAAGTCAGCACATTGTAACCAGAAGAGCAAATTGCCCTTTGAAAAATCATTTCAAAAGATTTTGTATCGCTGTACAAATATCTCCAAATATCCAAATCATGAGCGCCAAGGAGCTAACGAGCGGTCAAAACAAATCAACAGGCAATTCGCTTCGTAAGCGGAAAGACCTCGTCCATAACCAATTTACCGACAAACAGTTTTTATCTCACGAAACAGCACCCGTCGCACTCTCGACCGTAGCTGCAGGACATAAAGAATGCCCATCGTTTTTGGAAGTCCTCGGGCGGTAAAATGATTGGTGTAAAATCACAGAAGACTGATTTATATAGAGCGGGCTGGCTCGGGCGATGTGTCCAATAAATCTCAATCAAGATCACGGGGCCGATATGGAGGTCCTCTGTCGGCGCCGCGACCAAACATAGTCACGTTACATAACTAGATTTGCGTAGTAATGAACTGCCCTTTTTTTAGTCGCCGTCTGACGCTTTGTTCATTTCCATATAAAATCCACACGAAGGACCGTGATGAATTATATTGATAGCTCGTCGTTGATCACCAGCGCCGCCGTCTTAATCCTCCCTACAAAAGCATCAGAAACGTATGCGCAAAATAAATATTAATATACAGGATTATAGAAAGGGAGCGATTTGAATGTTTGTACTTTTATAGTTATCGAGTGAAGGGGAAAAGTCAATTCATAAGCGATTGAACGGAATTTTTGGTGTAAAAAAAGGAGGAAGATATTTTCCCAGACAAAGATAAGATTGAGAAGGAAGGGTGAGGTTTAACAATACAATGAATACCAACAATGATGCATTAGACGATGGGATCGACAGTTGTGGAATAAATCACCGAGCTCCAGCTCCGGTAGGTACGGCGGTATCACTGCGCTATCCACGCAACGCGCGCGTGTCGCCCGTTCATAATTTATAGGACAGCGAGATGAACGATTTTTTAACAATAAATCTTATAACATGATACAATTTAAGTCTCTGATACGAAATAAGTTAATTTTGGTTTTATTTATAGGTGTTTCCGATAGCTATAGAAAGTCGATTACGTTAAAAGGTCTTAAACTCTTATTTTATATAAATACAATTTATTTTCAGTTCTTATCGATATGTCGTAATTACTAAGATTTTGAAATTATTTTGTATATAATACTTAAGTATACGAGTATATGCCTATAGTTCTATTCCTAAGTCATTCCCGCAACTTTGCTAGTGTTACATTTATCATATTCGAAGTCTTCGTTCCATATATGCCAAAAATATATATATCTAATAAAATATGTTGGTTGGTGTTGGCGGCCAATATCGCCCTATCTTTTTTATAACAATATCCTTTTTATAATAATATTATATTATAAAAAGGATATCACACCGAGTTTCAACACACAAGCATCGCGTTATGCCAGATACGCGATAACTGCACCACGACGGGGTAATGATATAACTTTAACCTGCGGCTCCGTTCTTGTAGTCAAATAAGAATAACTAATGGTTGTTCATGACACTGGACAGATTTTAAGTACCTAAAAAAGTGTCAAGTACAATGGGGGTTACATTGAAACGAATTATTGAAAATATCCAAGAAATTTACACAAATTTAAACAAATATTTTCTGAGATTAGCATATGCTACCAAACAATATATTGAGATTTATAATATTTATTATAGATAATTTTCACCAATAAAATTGTTTGTTACAGAAACGTTTTTAAAAGACACCATTTCTTTTTTAACATTTCTAAATATTTTTACAGGCGCGAGAGATTTAGTAGGCGTCTCGTAAAGGCGTTATGGACGCTTTGTGTTTATATTTTAAGCTTTCTCTCTTATAAAAATGCCAGCTGAATTCCATCTCTGATTCATAATAAATGTTCCGCGTTATAAGAATTGGAACAATTTGGCTGTTTGAGTCGCGTGGCGGTTGATGTGGTTTGATTTTGTGAGTTGGTGTGGAAGAGTTGGTACAGGAGGAGGTAAAAAGTGGATTTAATAAAATACCTGTGTTATCATTAGTTATAACCAAAATTTTGATAATTGAGGCCATAATTGAGGCCAGTCTTGGCACAGCGGCACAAAGTGGGACTGTAAAACCGACTGGTTGTGGGTTCGATCCCCAATCGAGGAGATGAAATATTTACTTAAATTTATATTTCCATTTTCATCGCTTTGGTGTTGAGACTAAGCGCGCCGTTGAGTTCTGACACTCAACACGCTTACAAGATTCCAGAATTCGGCAGAAAATGGGGAACGGAGTGTCTTAACACTACGTTCCCTCTGCCTACTCTGCAGTGTGCGGGATACAGCATGGAGCTGTTTTGTTTTTATTTGTTAGGTTAGGTTAGCATAGTAATAAGAGAATAATGGCAAGACTTTGTTCTTAATTTTACCGTCTATTAAGACAACACTATCATCCTGTAGAATATATACATATGATGATAAGACGTCATCAGCATGTCCATTCGCCAGGCAAATGAGACTTTCGTGACTGACGTAGTTGAACAGAATATTAAAATGGTTATTTTCTTCAGAGACGAGGAGACAATAAGGACACTAGGATAGGTAACTTGAACTGCACCATAAAGAGACGAGATCGGGGATAATCCTTGACTGATCCTTATGAAGGTAACGTTAATTTATTATGACCGAAAAACAATTTTTTACAACATAATAAGATTAATAAACGAACGTTAAAATAAAAGTCATTCTTCCTGGAGTAATACGAACTTACAACCCAGTTAAAATAATTATCTTAAAATAAAAAAAAATCGAAACAAAACGCTGAGTTGCTAATAAAGCATTACTATATGATAGTTGATATCTCGTAGTTCGTGAGTGGTACTCGGTCACGGGGCGGTCACGGCGGTCACGGCGGCATGTCGCGTCCGCGCGCGGGCTAATGTCGGACCGCCGGGTATATGATTGGAAACGAAACCAAAACTTAAAGCTGTTGTAAATGTTGTGGTTAAATTATGTTTGTTTAACGCTTTATTATTATATTAAAGTGCTTTTAATAAATTATTCTATTAATGTTGTCAGCTTTACGCTGTTCCGCATACAGCGGGGTGGGCAACTTGGTGTTAAGACACTTCGTTTCTCACTTTCCCAACAATGTTCGAGTTGATTGGCGGATCTCAACGCTGCGCTTTCTCTTGATACCAAATTACAAGATGATGAAAATTAAAGAAAAACTGAGGATTACTTATTTAAAAAACGTATAAAACTTTGACAGTGGCTTAGTGGTCAGAGCGCCTGGTCGGTTTCCAGGAGACGCGGGTTCGAGTCCCGTTGCGTTCAAATTTTTGTCTTTTAAATAAGTATTTTTTCTTTCGTAAGTGTGGAATAACACTTAAAAATGCTAAAAAAATAAGGATACCTAAAGCATTAAATTTAAACGTTTTAGGTATTTTAATTTGTACCTACGTAAGAAGTTTCCTAATGAGTAATTGCAGGAAATCTTACGAAATATTTTTTTATCTCGTTATCAGAAATATCCGAAATTTACGAAAAAACCAAAGGTTAATTATGACTCCATATCATCAAGTTCTACCATAATCAGAGCCACGAATTTTATTGTCATTTCATACGTTGATCTTGCGGCGAAATAACAATGCAATTATTATTTAAAAGTTTTTCCTTTGTGTTATTAATATAAATGTGAAAAAACGCTTGTTTGTCGAATCTGTTGCGCCAAATTTGGCGGACTGCGGCGTCCCGCGTCAGGATATGACAGCAAGGTATCTTTGATGGATGGTAGTTGGTGTCTCTCTTCAGGACAATGAGGGCTTGTCGCTTTGGATCTTTACCGACTGTTAAAGCTGTATGTACATTGATTTATACTTTAAAAGCTGTTATAATTGAGTAAAGAAGTTCACTTAATCGAGATATGAAGTGAGGAGTATTCACAAGTTGTACATACAAAAAAATAATTGTTTTTAGATGTTAGCTTATAATTAGCTAAACTTATGCAAAAATTTTAGGCAAAAATTATATATTTTTTTGGAAATACAACAAAGTCATTAATCGCTTCTTTGTGAATGCGGTAATTACGTGAAAATAAAAGATAAGTTATATAAGATAAGAGACAAGTATAACAAAAGTTGTTGGAATATGCTATGGTATTGCCAAATTTTAACCTGAGAGCAGACGTAGTACAAGGACAAAAGCGTGATTATAAGCTGATAGGTTTTGGGTTCGATTATTATCTCTAGAAATGATTTTTTTAGTATTTTCATTTCTTCGCTCTTGTGTCGTGGCAAAGGGTGGCTTTAACTTCCGACACTCAACACGCAATTGGTTCAACAATCGGCGGTAAATGGAAAACAGAGAAAACAGAGTGTCTTAACATTACGCTATCTCTGCCTACTAGACAATAGGCACTAAGCTATTCTTAACATTCTTGAAATGTAATATCACACTAAGGATATTTGTTTAAAATTAAAACTATAAAAATATGTTAATTTGATGTGCGCTTTAAAACTTATTTTATAGATCAATAAAAATACTTTCAGTGTACCACAAGCTTATATATCGATATAGAGATAACTTCTTCCAATTAAACCATTCTCATCTCACATTCGCGACACAAAGGGATGCTTTGGAAGCTGTCAAAGCAGATCGCGATCAATCTTATATTAAAATGGGGTGAATTAGACAACTAAATAAATAAAGATATAAATATTACTAATATTTAGTCTGAAGCGGTTTGAATAGAAACTAAAAAAATCTTCCTATATGGTTTAAATTCAAATATTTATTTTATTTGTGTTCTATAATATACTAAATGTTTTATTGATATAGAGTGATTTATGTATTTTTTATTTTAAACACTTATTATGTTTTCATATAATAGTATAACAAAATGTCTTAAAATACACAATACAGCGTGAAGGTGAGAGAACATATAATCTAGATAATTATAATATAATATAGAAAGGAAATCGAACCCACAGCCATTGCCTATAGCCTATAGGTTCCACAAATGCAGCATCAACTAACATCGATATACTCGTACATTAAGTGTTTCTAAAATAGATAAAAAAATAAGCTTCACGCTGTATCCCGCTTACAGCAGAGTAGTCAGAGGGAACCTATTGTTAAAACACTCCGTTTCCCACTTTACGTTATTGCGTGTTGAGTGGCGAAACTCAACAAATCAAATCAAATCAGAACGTAGAAATGGAAATTAAGATAAAAACTGAACTGAAATTTAAATAAAAATTTCATTTCCTCGAGTGGGGATCGAACCCACAACCAGTCGATTTTACGGTCATACTTTGTACTCCGGCGCCACGACTGGCGTCAAATAGATAATAGTAATATATCAATTGTACTCAAAACGTTTGGAATAAAATGATTGATAGACAGTTAATAGGGGCTCATTGAGACCACCTTGTGACAGTTTTACATTTAACACGTGGATGTGATACTTTTGAAAGGTACCCTTTTTGTATAATAATGCAAAGAAATATTTTTTGCATATTGTATAGATTTTGACAACAATTTTTAGTTTATTGATTGATTACAATGTAAGAATGTTAATATTTTTCGATATCAATGAATTTTCTAATCTGCCACTCTGACATTGCCGGTAAGTTGTCTCCCATATAAAGCAGGATATAAAGCAAGATATAAAGAGAACCTAACGTTAAGACACTCTGTTCCTCCTTTTGCGCCTTAATTTTCAAGATATTGCGTGTTGAGTGGCGAAACTCTACAACGTCTTTTGTTTCGATTCCAGAATGAAAAATTGACAATAACCAATTAATTTAGAACCGAACTCGCAACTGTCTAACTGATAATCAGACGCTGTGTTAATGGGCCACAACTGCCTCTGGATTTTATACCTGAGAAATATATATATTTTTCAAATTCCCAGGAATGAAAATCGAACCCACAACCCATATTTTAAAAAACCCACACATATTATAAATACACTTAAATCGTCAAAATGAAATATTCCTTTCCTTACCATATATTTAAGCAGCATTTATGGCTGCTATCTGGTTATCACATACGTACAGAGGTGCGTGTGACCGGTTTTTGGAACAACTACTTAAAAGCTTCTCATTGTAGTTCAATTACGACGTGACGTAGATGCGCTCGTATTGTCACCGGCCGCCTTTGAGAGATTGCTTAATGTTAACACTCCTATTAGATTATTTTATGTTGAGAAATGGTCTTTATACTGTATACCGCATATAGCTAGCAGAGGAAAGTGTTAAGACACTCCCTCAAGAGCGCCAGAACCAACGCGGCTTTGTTACCAGAGCGAGGGGAATCGAACCCACATCAGTTGTGTTTATGTTGCCACACGCAGTGCCGCGGCGTCACTACTACCTCAAATTATGTTGTTAGATAATCCTTCTTTTCAAAATATAAAACATATTTAATTAAAGTATAATGTTTTTAGGTAAGTATAGTTTTCTTTTATTGTTTATAACCGACTTCTGTTAAAGGAGGAGGTTCTCAATTCGACTGTATTTTTTTTGTTTTGTCAGAACGTTCTACTGGGTGGACTAATTTTTTTTAATTTGATAGATGGTGCTGCCCAAGTGGTCCCATTTTATATTCCATCCAGTTCTAACAACAATTCGTGAAAAAATCTTATAAGTATTAAATTTGTTATTTTTATTTATTAAGACGACAAATGGACGAATAACTCAATATTGACATATTGTCGTTAGTTAGAGTTTTTTGACATTCGAGTTTACTGTTTGAACTTTTTTAAATTTATTATGATACCTACATTTTATAAGTGGTGTTCTTGTACTTAAACCTGTAAACGATTTGATAAATTCACACTTATAAATAACTTCTTAGCCATCTTAAAGACGCCATTACAAGCTTTGTTATTTGTCAGAACAAGTATCCAAAAAGAAAAAAGCTCCATAAATCTTTAAATTAATTTCTAAATTCTATAAGAAACCTCCTCACGCACTCGTCGTAGCTCAGCTGACTGCTGAGTGCTGAATGAACTAAACAAACATTTGCCCTTATACGGTATAAATAAATAAATTACATTATAATTGGAAGGTGGCGGGACGGGTAGGTACGATACGACAGTGGTTCACAAAAAATATCGCAACTCCTTAGCGTTAAGTACCAACAAAGAGACTCTAATACCGTTACTTTTTAGGACAATAAGACTTTTATACTATACGATTTGGATTAAGTAGTTAAATATTACGTAGGTTCATTTTGGTTGGTGAAAATTATTACTTAAAATTTTAAGTTATTATTATTTTTTATTAAATTGAAGGCATGTAATAATTCTCAATTCATCCATGATTTTTCAGCTTCATGATGTATCCCGCACACAGCAGGGTAGGCAGGGGGAATCTAGTGTTAAGACACTCCGTTCCCTACTTTCTGCCAAATTCTTTAAGCATTGCGTGTCAAGGGGCAGAACTCAACGCCGCGCTTTGCCTCGACACCAGAGGGAAGAAATTAAATATAAATTTAAGTAAATATTTCATCTCCTCGAGTGGGGATCGAACCCACAACCAGCCGGATTTACAGTCACACCTTGTGCCGCTGCGCCACGACTAGCCCCATATGATGATATTAATGTGTTTTTATGTAGTATATTAATGCTAGTAATCGTTATACATTTATTATTGATTTTCTCGCCCTTAAGTTACCAATATTATGAAGGACTGACACTTTTGATATTTCTGTGTAATTTAATAAAAGTTTATATTGGCCCATTTAATTAATTAGCTTTTAAGGCAAAATCGAAAGTTTTTATTTTACTTATAATACATAAATTTTGCTTATTCACTACACTAGTTTTTATGTAGTATATCTACTTATACGTAGAGAGGAGCTGGAACGTTACTAAAGAGCCGTTGATTCTAAGATTATATTAAAATTTTAATTAAATTATTAATATATTTTCTTATAAATTATTATAGAAACCCAACCCCATATGTTTTGAAAACAATCAAATATTACACATGCATCAGACGTACAAGGGCGGCCGGCGGTTTTAACCGGACGCTAATAACGAATTAAATCAGATTCATCTGTTGTATCATGAAACGTAAACAATGATAGAATATCTGCATCACGTATCTCGTGGGTTTTCCTAAATTGAAACTGCGGTACTTGAGACCTAGCACGTACTTGTTCTAGAAAGGAAAATGGCCGAGAAATATATGAGGATAGATTAATCAAGAAGGAAGCTAATGACGTACAGATTTGTAGGTATTATTGTTATAGTTATGTTAAATAGGTATCCGTTTATTATACCATTTAATATAATTTATTGATCTATAAATATTAAGACCGCCGTGGCGCAGTGGATAGTGTCTGTCTATATACACGATGATTTTTAGTTCGATCATGACTTGAGGAATGATTATATTTACATTATATTCAACTTCCGCTCTGGTAAACAAAGGGTGGCGTTGATTTCCGCAGCTCGACGCTGTTTCTGTTACTAATATAAAACTTCTTGTAATATTTGTATCATTTTTATAATAATTTTAAAAAATCACGCGTGCTCTAATTTCGATTTTTCGCTCACCAAAAAAATAAGACACATCCTTCATAATCACACATACATATATCATTAAAACACAACAAACAATTTGTTTCTAAAATCCTTTCATGTTAAATAAACATCCAGAAGTGAAGTAATCTAGAACACGCATACATCACGCATCGTGTCGTATAACTTAAAGGCGGCGTCAACTTGCCGAAATAAATTAGTAAATCGGCGTTGACATTCCGACGTCTGAGTCCCTCTGAGAGGACAGCGAGGAGGGGGAGGGAGGGAAGGAGGGAGGTCGTGGGTAAAAAGAGCGACAATGCCTAATTTATGTATGAGAATCGGGGCTTAGTCGCCGCGCGCTGTCTAAACAAACAGATAACTTCGAATGCAGTACGGTTGTCGAGTTGTGGCCGCCCTGGAGTAAGCTGTAGATAGATGGCTGCGCAGATTTCATTTTAAGAATTTTTCTTACTTTTCATTATGTCTCCCGGGTGTACAATGCGCAAAAGTTAAAAAAGGTTAATTTCAAAGCGGCCATGACACAACGGCCGCACTGTACTTTAAAGCTTAGAAGTACTTGTAGCCTATTATATGTATGCGACAACTATTTAGTTTAAGGATCGCTCGCGTCTTATCGACAAACTAAAGGAAAATATTTCACGAAATTGCTTTTTTATCATCAGTTTTTGTTATTAGATCTTTGTGATGGCCGAGGAGTCGTTTTACGATGTTATATATTTTCGCCTTCATGGATAATTTGTTGCATTAGGCTGATGGATTGTAGTGACAACTCTTTAATTTATTTACTTATATAGACGTCAAAGTAGAAGTTTTTACGTATTAGTAGTCGCCTGTTTAAACATATGTAAGGTAAATATTGTTCGAAAATTAATTCAAATTTGCTGCACCTTACAATGTCTACAATTGGTATAGGTAATATCTTTGACTTTCGCGATTTCGTGTGCGGGAAGCAGCGACAGCGTGAAGCTGATTTGATTTTTATTTTTAGTAACCAAATTAATCGCGTACCTTTAGTATTATACATTTTTTTTTAAATTGACGTTTCAAACACTTTATAGTAGTCCGTGATGGATAGATAGACTGAGGTGACGTTCATCACTAATTGATGTTTTCATACCTCAATTTACAAAATACTTTAACAATATTTACAGAATAAAACAATAATTTAATTGAATGAGGTCAACATAAATCAACCTTTGACAAATGCCATGATATTCAAAGTGCTTTCACGGTAAACTATTTGCATTATTATATTCCCCACGAGGCTACAAAGCTCGTCTCCAAGTCAAAATCGTCAGAATCCCACCAGATATCATGGTGGAATACAATAGGAAATGTATTATATTATTTTACAAACATCTGCGTGTCTATTGAGACGGTTTAATTATTCTGTAATGAGCTTTGTTATGAAGGAAAGGAGAAAGTTCCTATATTACTGCTGAGGCGATGTAAAGTTTTGTATATTCATTTCATATTGTAGATGCCTGTATTCTGTGCATTTATTTGCGTTCCTATTATTATAAAACAATAAAAATATTTAATGAGGTCGTCGTGGTGCAGTGGGGCAGCGTCTCACTTTAAACCTAATGATTGTGGAGTTCGATCCCACTCAAGGGAACGATTACATTTAAATAGGTTATTTTCATTTTCCTGTTCTATTAGAGAAAATTACGCGCTTAGTTTAAAAATGCGGGAAAATTGTGAAGTAGAATTATTTTTACGTAAAGCCATTTTTCCATAGGTATATGTATAATAAAATTTATGTATATATTTAGCAAAAGACACGCAGAAACTATACACGACGCAAGCAACAGGTGTAGGTGTTCCATTCGCTTAATATTTATACCTAAAGTTTGTTTCAAATATCTTTAGCATTTTCAAGCTTTAAGCAAATTTATGTGCGTATAACAATCTTGATCTTGATGAAGGCCATCATGGTTTAGGAGTACCAACGTGTGACTGTAAATACGACGGTGTCGAGTTTGATTCCCACTCGGAGGAATGAAATCTATACATATAGTAAATTTTAATTGTCTTTTTGCCAGTTCTGGTCTGATAAGGACTTACGAATATTTTTATAATGTAAATTTGATATTTTTCTAATTTCATTTGATATATTTATTTTTTCTTTTTATCGATTTTTTAATAGTATATTTTATCATGTGTTTTTATATCTGATAAATTTTAATTTGATTGTATATTATTGTTAGTTATCTGTATTTTTTTCAGAGGACACTTGATTGGACTGTGTATTATTTTAAAATGTGTAATGTTTGTGAATTTTATGTTGTTTGTTACTCGAATAAAAATAAAATAAAAAAATATGTAAACTTTCAAGTTTTGTAAAAACGTTTTTTGTAATCAACAATATACAAATATATTTTAATATCATATGTATCTACTCCTGTAGTCGTGGATTGAACTCATACGAACAAAAAGAAATATTTAATTAAATAATTAATTATATTATTTGAATCAATTTATGAGCTGGGCGACTCATCGGTGGTGTTTGGCTGTATACGTGACGGTTGTAGGTTCGGTTCTCACTATGGGAAATTAATTATTTTTATTTACTCGCCATGGTAACAAGATACAAGACTTTGCGCATTATTGCTTATCACGAATTATTGCAACTTTGGAGATGCGTAGACATCGGGCGATCTTGACACTAGGTTCCATCTGCCTACCCTGTTATGTCCGGGAAATATTAAAAAAAACGTCTACCTAAAACTACAGATCACAAATTTTGCAACCATTATATGAACAAAATATTACATAATATAACGTAACCAACAATTATATAATTAGAATAATTGAGGTTACTGTAGGTACTTCTAAACTGAATATGTGAATGGTGACCAAAACCACAGTTTTCATTGATACGACGACACGTCGAGTTTGTTATACGATCACATTGTTTCATATAAAGCCAACATGAATAACGTAATCTCATTCAATTTGGTTCCTTTTAAAGTTCACTTTGCGTACGATTATGTATGACTTAAAGATCGTTACTTCCTTACCTTACTAGATATCATTTGAATTTCATCATTAATTGTTTAGCCTGTCAGTCTTTAATTACTAATTTATAAAGAATAGGGTTTTGTTTAGGTTATATACGTGGATTATAAGTCGCCGTTGGTTGTGGGTTCGATCTCCACTCGGATATTTACTTAAAATCAGCTTTACGCTGTATCCCGCACACAGCAGAGTAGGCAGAGGGAACCTAGTGTTAAGACACTCCGTTCCTCACTTTCCGCCGAGTTCTGATGGCATTGCGTGTTGAGTGGCGGAACTTAGCGCCGCGCTTTACCTCGATACTAGAGCGAAGAAATGAAAATACAAATGCAAATAAATATTTCACTTCCTCATGTGGGAATCGAACCCACAACCAGTTCATTTTACACACACACTTTGTGCCTCTGCGTCACGACTGGCCTTATATACGAGTATATTGATATAAGCATTTACCTGTGGCTTCACCCCCGTCGTGAAATGGAAATAATTCAGAGTTTTTGTGTATTGTAACAGTTGATACATACTAGGGTGTCCCAGGTAACGGACTTCAGGTACTCTGAGTTACAGAGGGAAATGTTTAAAAACTAATATTTCCTTCGCTAAATGCAGTATACAATTTAAAAAAAATAAGGCAAGCGCGAGTCGGACTCGACTACCGAGGGTTCCGTACAAAAATAGGTGGTCTCGAGCTTTTTCTGAAATTCAGGCTTAGCTTAGCTAGAGTAGATAAATAAGTTCAAACTAATACTTCCTGAGATTATCGCGTTCAAACATATAAAGCCTTGTAATATTCGGAATGTCCTTATTTAAAGTTTTTATTTCTCCGGCGATTAATCTCTAAATATCGACGGAATGGAGTGCTGTATCATTATATTACTACATAAAATATTTAAAGATATAAACAATAATTTATATAATATTTAAATTATTAATTATATACAAGCGTTTATTGATTTATAATTTTATTGTTGACTTCCTTTGCCTAGACTATGATTAGACGATGAGAAACAACCTGCAGATGTCACGAGTTCGTTGCGTTGTCTTTAGTTATTTATTAAATATTCCTATTAGTTACTTCAGTGTTAATATAAAAAGTAGTTTCACGCCTTTTCCCGCATAACAGTGTTAAGGCACTTCTCTCTCCGCCCTCCTATATTAGAGATTCAACGCCTTTATTTACGGGGAAATTATAATAAGATTTATTTTTTATATTTCTGTCATTTTTTCCAGGTGGGTGATCCTCGCGACATTAAGAAGATATATAATATATCGAATCAGCAGAAACCTCAAGAACAAAATTGTAAAGTATAATTGTTGATGTTTCGTCATTTTTTAGTTTATTAAGCTTCCAAATACGTTTGTGTTTAATATTATGTTTGTTCTTAATATTATTATTATAAATAACTCAGAAACTTAAAGTCAAATCGAGATGAAAACTTTGATGTAATTTTGATAATTCCAAGTTAGAGAACAGTCCAATTTTCTTTAGTCGGTCCAGAAGTTTTGGAGATATGGGTATCCAATATCCACGCATTTTAGGATGAGAAATGTATAATTTAGGTTATTAACATTTAAAATCGGTTTTAACATTTTAAATTACTATTCCACACTTAAAAACTTAAACCAAACGACGTTTTAAGCGAAAGTACTCTGCTAATCTAATTAAAACTTCTATAGAAACGAGTCGTCTAGTATTAAACTGACGTTCAATAATCTGACTGGAAGCTTAGTGTTAAGATTGATACTAGAAATCAGAACTAAACCAATCTTATCCTATCAATACCTCTGTGACCAGTACAACTAGGTCGCGGCGTTGCGGTCCGCCTAGGAAATAGTATAGAAACTTATATAATAAGCATTAAATATATTTTTGTTCTAGTTATTACTATTGTGAATAGTAAGATTTTTTATGTATTTTCCTTTAATTTTTATAAAAATAAGTACTAAAAATGTACATATGTGAAATATGTATAGTTTTTATTTAGCTTCACGGTGTATCCCGCGTAGAGCAACAGAGATAATGTCGTAATAAAACATAATGTCAAATCACTTCGTTCTGTCCATTCCGATTAATTTTCGAGACATTGTATGTTGTTGCCGTCGTGGCCCAATGGCACAAGAGTGTGACTGAAACCAACCAAGGCAAAAGCCCGGCTTTGAGTTCCGCCACTTAACACGCAATGCCTCGAAAATTTCAGCGGAAAGTGGGGACTGGAATGTCTGAATCTCTTATGACTATGTTTCCTCTATCTACGCTATCCGCTGCGTGCGGTTTACAGCGTAAAGCTGTATGTTGAGTGACGGAACCCAACGCTGCATTTTGTGTCGTTACCAAAACACAGTAAAGCTTCAACGTTCTCCTTTAGATATCATATAAATATAACTTAAGTACAAATAGAAATGTATGATCGTCCGTATAAACCGTCATCAATAAAGTTTAGCGATTACAAAAACAAATATCTAGAAATTAGCATTTAATTATAAGCTGTGATAAAGCCAACGAATGCTGTTTCTTAAGAAGATGCTGTTTAATATTCATCATATGAAAATGTATGAGAGATAAATTGATTTAAGTAGGTATCTTTACGGTCCCAAGACAAGCAACACGACGGAACTGGTACGATGTCATAAAATATACTGTTGACCAACGTATTGTGTCAAATCTCGTTTCGATTGACCTGGTGGTTGAGTGGTTATAGTTTCTGATAGATAAGCTGGAAGTAGCCGGTTTAATTCGTAAATTTAAACTTTACTAAATGACACAGTGTAAATATACTTGCACAGTTGGGACACTTAGGTTACCAAAGCACCGGCCGTTTTTTAAGACGTAGCGTGTGGTGGAACTAAACGTCTTGCTTTATTTATTATAGCGGGGAAGTAGAAATAAGTGAAATTAAATTACATCAGCTTAACACTGTATCCCGCACATAGCAGAATAGGCACATGGAATCCAGTTCTTTCCCCATTTTCCGCCGAATATTTAATTTTCTCTGGGGATCAAACCCAAAACCAGTCGCGCTTACAGTCACACTTTGTGCCCTTATGCCATGACTGGCAATATAATCATTGCCCCGACTGTGGATCGAGCCTACAACCGTCGCTTTTACTGTTAGATGTTTCCCCACAGAGCTACGATAGCCCCATATGCGAGTTGTGAAACAAACTAAAGAAAAACAAAAAAATCTATACCATAAATTAAAATCGAATACCTAATTGATGTTAGTAGATATTAATCGATGGTTTATCTCCACCTGTTGACGTGTACACAGATATTTAGATTTCGAGATAGTCCCATCGGCGTGTTGGGCAATACTTGCTTGCGGACCAGTTGGAACCATGCCTCACTCCCATCACACTGCATGTATAATACATCAATATTTGATCGTTAATATCGATACGATCTATTGCTTCACTTCACTGAGCATTTCCGCCTTCTTGTTGATTTTTTTTTAAGCTTAATTGAAAGTTAATTTTTAAGCAATATTTTTCTTATCATTAAAAGCTTGTAAGCTGCCCGTCGTGGCACATTGTAAGACTGTAAACTAAACGCGACGGTTGTGAGTTCAATTCTTAATCGGGGGAATATTGAGTTAACATTTGCATATTTTTTTTATATTTAAACAAAAAAAGACCAAAGTAGCTTTTTTTGGCTTCTTGCATTATTTCTCATCATTATGTAGTCAGAGCGCACCCAGTGTTAGACACTCCGTTCTACACTTTCTGCCTACTTTTTAAGATATTTCGTGTTGAGGGCGAAACTCAACACCGCGCCTTATCTTTTTACAAAAACGAGGAAGTGAAAGTAATTTATACCCCAGGGCGGGAATCGAATCCATTCCGATAGTCGATCTGTGGACAAATTTTAATAGTTTAGTGTATCAATTTATTATAATTTGTAATGTAGAAGTAAGTCTACATAATATTTGACGAGTCAGTTTCCATAATTGGATTTGTACCGGCGCATATCGATTGGTTGACGCGAAACCATGCAAGGGGTCGCGACATTCGTTTAGTTGCGGTTTTATTTTATTGTAATGCACTTAACTCTGTAAGCTAACCTTATTTATTTATATATTGTAATATGACAAATAAAATCAGCTACGCGCTATATCCCGCACACAGCAGGGTACGCAGAGGAAACCTAGTGTTAAGACACTCCGTCCCCCATTTACCACAAATATAACAAGAACAGAGATTTTGACTGTAAACACGATTGAGATGTCCCCATTTGGGACAAAGAATTTTGATTTTTTCCGTCCTAGTAAGGCAAAGTGCAACGTTGAGTTCCGCCGCACAACTATGGCGGGATGTAGCGAGTAGCTGAAAAAAGAGAGTATTTGGTCCCTTGAATGCTGAATAAATTATATGTTGCCAGTCACTTCACTACTAATATGTATTTTTTTAGTTTCACGCTGTACGCCCACTTACCACGACAGGCAGAAGGAACCTGGAAACCTAGTGTTAAGACACTTCCGTTCCTCACTTTCCGACTTCTTGAGGCGCTTTAAATATGATCTTTTATTTCTAAATTAACGATTGCATTTTCAAATTGATTTTTAATAAAATAGCATTTATAATAGCAAAAAACTACCTAAAATTAGGGCTCTTTAATCTCGAGCACAGCTATTATAATAATTCAGCCATCAAGGAGGCTTCTATAGAATTATACCAAACGTGTCATTACGGAGTTTTTGTTGTATCAACGAGATTTGTTTGTTTTCTGCGAATGTAGGGATCCGTCGGTTAAAAACATTTAAAATAACCTTATTGAAGTTCACACTTTCAGAGTATGCCTCTAATATATAGACCTTACGATATAGAATTTTATTGTTTTTAATAAAATATCTAGATCCTTGTGGTGCATTGATACCACGTGACCGTAAACGCGACGTTTATGGATTCAATTTCCGCTCAGGGCAATGAATTATTTTCATTTTCTCGTTCTAGTTACAATACGTTCCGTCACTCAATACGCAATGTCACATAAGTTGAATGGCGAAGAACGAAGTGTCCTACAGTAATTTCCCTGTCCCTGTCTATCCTGCTTTTTACGGGATACAGCGTGAAGCTAAAAAAACAAAAGAAAAATAAAAAAATTGGCAAACCTACGGAATCCACAGTATTCACGCCATATTTTTACCTTGACTTATGGTAATTTCGTTGATGACTCTATCACCCAAACACAGCCTGACTATGGGCCATTTATATTATTTATTCATATCGTGCAATGGCTGGAATTAATTTTTGCGGACTCACATCTCGCTCGCTGGGTGGCGATGGTGGCGGCGGTGGTTACCTATTCATGTATTTTCTACTTACAAATATCCTATTGACGTGCAAATAAGAGCTTGTTTTAAATTTATTTTGCATAAATTTTATCTATATATTATTATGTGAAGCAAAAACATTGTAACCATTTTTATGAAAATAGTGCCATCTAAATCTAGTTTGTATAGAGGAGGAGTACAGAATGTTATTTTTTTTTAATAATTCACAAAATATACATCAAATTAATACAATAAATATAACGTACACTACCACATGTACGACAATATACACTTTTTATATAAAGTTTTATAAAAAAAGTGAAAAGTTTTATGTAAAGTTTATATTGTAATACATATGACAGTGTGTGCAGCTTGGTGGGGTAACCATAGACGTGAAATGAGTGGCAATGGCTGGTTGTGAACAGCCTATAATTGAGCTCCAGGTGTGCCGCCGGAGAAGCCTATATGTAGCAGTGGACCAAGAAACGCTCATGATGACCATCGTCTTTTACTAAGTTCTTTTCGCTGATTCCGTCAATAAACAAATAAATAAGTAGGGACAAGTAAGAGTAATTGAGATTAACTGTTATTTCGACACTATTTAATTCTTTTTCTACACTATAATGCATATATTTATACAAAGGCTAAAGGATTTTGTAAATATTGTTAAAGTGTTATTCCACACTTAGGAAAGAAAAATACTTATTTAGAAAACGTATAAAGATTTATACGTAGCGGGATCCGAATCCGCGCCTCCTGGAAATCGACCTGGTCGGTTTCCAGGAAGCGCGGGTTTCGAGGTTTTCTAAATAAGTAAGGTTAAACGATTTTTTTCTGCACATATATTTTTTAGTTTCACGCTGTATCCTGCTTATAGCAGTGTAAGCAGAGGGAACCTAGTGTAAGAGACTCCGTTTCCATTAAGACACTTCTGGTTCCCCACTTTGCCGAGTTGTCGATGCATTTCATGTGGAGGGGCGCAACTCATCAGCACGCTTTACCTCGTCACCAAATAGTTCCTCTATATAGGAGGAAATGAATATATTAAATATTTCATTTCCCCGAGTGGGAATAGAACACATAACCGTCACGCTTACAGTCGCACACTTGTTATCATGTATAAAAAAGTGGTTCACTTATTTATCACCTCAATATACCATACCCATACCCTCTGTCTCTATAGTCTCAGCTAATATGCCAGAATGAATAATCGATTTCCTTTAATTATACTATTAACTTTTTTATGTTAAGCTCATTAACTATTGAGTAGGCGATCGTTGAGCAAAAAAGTAAATATCCGATGTCGTCATATGAACGCTACTAATAAGTAATATATAAGATTTTTGAAAGCGCGCCGAATTTGGCGTAAATTGTTTAATTTTTTTATCAAATTCTTCCCTTTTTTTATCAGTATAAGAAACTTAAGGTAAAAAAATCCGCTAAGATACACTACGTTACCCACTTTCTGGTCATCAGAGTAACTAAACACGGGGTAGTGGGTACTCTCTACCTCTACACTTGTGATTTATTAAAAAAGCGCAACTTTACGAAGTAAATGAAGAAAATGAGCCTAATATTAAGACATTCCGTTCTCTATTTTTTGTTGAACTTTCCAGACATTGCATATTGAGTGGCGAAACTCAATGCCGCGATTTCTCTACCAGGGCTTGTAAATAAAAATAATTAATTCCCCGGGCCTCTAATCAATCGATCCTCGAGGCATATCAAAATAGTTCCTGCTATAATTAACAACCGTGACTAAATCGTCTAAACATTAACAAAAGCCTGAGCCTAAGCCTGAAGCTTAATTATTTGTAATTGCATTTCCATTTATAGAAGCCAAGACACTTTTTCCCGCATATCCCGGTAAAGGGAACCTAGTGTGAAGACCCTCCGTTTCGCATGTATTGCCTAACATTCGAAACAAAGCGTGTTGAGTGGCTGAACTCGTTGTCGCGTTTCATTTTGTGACTAGAGCTAAGAACTGAATGCCGCCGAGTTGGAACCCACATCCTCTATCAAAATAGTTTCTTTATTCAACAAACCTGTTTAAATCGCCAAATATTAACAAAACATTTAATTCAAGCCGTTATTTGTTGCTTCATTCCCACTTCTAGGCATTAGGTTCGAATCAATACGTCCGTGAACTGGTCGTTTACGACGTCGTAAATCTATATGAATATAAATTTGATTTTTAATAAGCAGCCATTTTACGGCAAATTGTTTATGAGTTATGGGCGTAAGAATGTTCTGTCATTGTTTGTTTGTATGGAAATGTGGGCGTGGCTGAGCTACACTTGTCCATCATTTTACAACTTTCAATATTATTAATGTTATTTTTTAAATTATCTTCGGAGGTAGTAAAAATATACAATATCTAATCTTTTTTTATGCACTCAACTCCTTCCTGCTTGTGAGTTATACAGAAAGAAATAATAGGGTAAATATTTACCGCTTATATATGAATGTTTTTTGTCTTACGAACAATTATTGGAATTAGAAGAAGCAGTGACAGAAATTAAATACGATGTATTAGGATTATCTGAAACAAGTACACGGTGCGAAGACGACATTAACCGCTGGCTTCAATTGGAAGCAAACAGCTCTGGACAGACAAAATTGGCTAAATTTGGAGGAGGCCTATACCCAGTCTGGGGACCTTGCCTGATATTATATTAAAAAACTAATAATTAGTCGATGAGTAATTTAGAAAACTTATAATAAATATACAAAATAACTTATTATCTAATAAGAGTTAATTAAACAAAAAAATATTAAAAAAAAAAACAAAAATTGTGAAAAAATACCTTAAATAATTTTTAGTAACAACGTTTATTATTAAAAAAAAGATGTAGCATACAATTAGTATTAATAACTAGCAAGAGATAAGAGCATTTAGAATAAGTAAATATGTAAATAATTATTATAAATAAGCATTAAGTTTGTAACTGGGGCAATGGTCAATAAAAGGCTTTTTTATTTATTATTTATATGAATGTTGAGTGGGAGGTCGTAGAACATAACGCTTCACTATTTCTTAACTCTTATCAAACCAGAAACAATCACGAATGTATACAAAATTTAACGTAGTTTGATTTGAACCCGCTCCTCTTGGATACCGTCCAAGCGCTATGACCACTAAGCCATACGTTCTTATCATGAACATGAAAATCAGATTATTATATAATATATGCATTTTATTATAAATGTTTATAGGCCATTGTGGCACATTGGTCTTAATGTAAATAAGATGGTTTGTATAATTTTAAAATGTATGGTATAATTTTGAAATTGTATAAAAATTTTGACGTTATGGTATTAGAGAGAGATAATATATGAGGAAAAAAATATATCATGAAGCTTTCGTCACGCATCGCATTAGTCGCACACACTTCCAATTCCATCAAAACGTCATTCAACAACAACAAGTCTAACAGTCTAACATAATATAATAAAAATAAATGACATTCCACATAAGAAACGAACAAGTGACAGATCAATTGAAACCGATCGCCCCACAAATTGGCGCTGACTTATAATTTATAATGAAATTACTTAGATATTGGATATATCGGAATAACGGAGGGAAGGAGAGAGGGTATCGCAAAGTGATCCATCTCGATGCCATCGGAACTAATGGGCAGTTCGGAACACTTGTCATTTATCAGTAGTTCTGACACACGATTTGTTTGCACTCCGCTATCAACAGAATGTGGAGCAAAGACGTGCTTAAGTGATGCTATCGGATGTTTCCTATTGATCTCTTATGTCGCATTGGGGTATCAATTATTTATTCAATATGCATTTGTAAATCAATTTATAAACCTACATTTCTTTCAGGATTTACAAAGGAAACCTAGTGTGGAGAGTTTGTTTGAGGTCTCACGTTTGTGCCCCGGCGGCAGTCGTGCCGCACTATAAATACGAAAGAGACGCGTGGAGAGCGGAAGTGTCTTAATACTCGTTTCCCAGAATCTCTCCCTTTGCATATCAGAAATATGTGTTCTTAACATTTTATAACATCTTAAATGTCCAATCTTACGAGCTATCAGAATCCAATGACAAAAATTGTCCTATTTGACTTCACGAACTTTTGTAGTCGCGATGACATCTACTCAGTGAGGAGTCACTCGCTCAGATGACGACTGTTGATTAAAATTTATATCCACTAGAGTTCTAGTCATGATGTTTGCGGTCGTAAATGTATCATTGTGTTAATTTGCTACTTTTATTGTATTGTTGTTGGTTTGTGTCGAAGTGTGATCTAATTCGTCATTCGATTTAATTTAGGTTACATATTATGTGAGGCTGTAAGGCTTCATTAGAGAGAATTCACAGTAAAAATAAAAAAATCTGATGATCAGAAACTTTTATATTTAGTCCTCAAACAGGTTCGTAACAGTTATTCGTAAAATAATTAGGATCCATCACCCTTCTTGCCCTAATTCTTTTCTCCCTTTCTTGTCACTAGACTCTCATTGCTTATCCGTCATGATGTTAATCAATATTATACAAGCATGTAAATTTCTACTCCACAGAAAGTAGTAAAAAACAATCTAGATAACTTTGCCTTACAAAACGCTATAGTTCCTATATTGTTACATAAAACTTATAAAAAGTACACCGGAGGACTGTGCGAAAATATGGCATATTTTTAGAAAATATTAATTGCTTGGCATATGATTATAAAATAAGATAACAATGTATTACCAGGCCAACCAAGACGGTTGCTATTAGCAATAACAAATAATATTTCAATATGACTAACCTTTCCCAATCGAAGCTAAATGTTCGATTATTTTAGCTGAAACTTATAAATTTATTATAAGCGTTTATCACAAACCATAAATCAAAAGTTAAGTGAAATTAAAGAGCTGTGTTTACTTTTGAATGGAATTGTAAAATAATAATTTGCGTAGTTTAAATTATTCACGTGTAAATTTTATGTATTAATTTATATGTAGTAAAAAAAGATTTATTCTATGCTTTTTATATTGGCTAAACCTTATAACAAATTAAGGAACTTTTCACTCCCAAATATTTCTAACAATATTCCATTTTTCATTCCTGCAATCTATATAAATATATGTATGAAACTTTTCCATTACTAAGTGACTGACAGATAACGTGGTATACCAAACTGCTGAATTTAGAAAGTTGAAATTTGGTATGTAACGAAATTTTAAAAGGTATTAAGAGAAGTTTTCCCGAAATTCCTACGGGAACCGGAAATAAATTAATAATTTTTCAATTTAACTTCTGAATGTCCAAGCAAACAAATATACAGACTAAGACTAGAGCTATGAAATGAAACAATATATATAAAACAATTTGTTAACTAAACTGTGCAAGTACCGTATAACAGTCCAAGTTAATTACGAGCACAGCGCCGTATTTGTCAAATGACAAAACTCTTGTTCTCGTTGAACTGGAAACCAACACGGCGCGGGCATTAAGATAAAACCAGGATTTATTAATCAGGATGCGATAGACACATCAGAAACGAAACCAAACGGTTTCTGGAAGTGATTGTACTAACTACTTTTGCTTAAAACCTATTTGCTTTTATGTAAGCTGATATTATTAACGTATTTGATTTTGTTGTGCAACTTTCTGTGAGTCATTTTTTGGGCTTAATATATATTAGTAAAATTCTTGAAAATGGGAGGAGGTGTCTAATTGTAAATGCTGTGGTTGTGGGTTTGATCTCCATCTGGAATAATAAATTATTTCAACGAGACAAAAACATGTTATCTTTAACTGAACCTTCGCGGAGTAAAACACTGAAATTTAGCATATAGATTCTTTGGGTAATACAGAAAAGCATTTAGAGTAAAATCCCCGAAATTTCTACAAAAACTTTACGTTTTCTAGCCAACGCGAACAATATTGCGGGCTTTGTATCCATTATGTAATCCATTTGTATACATTCAATCACAATTACAATATCTAAATACACTTATATAAATGTAATGGTGGTTAAGTGGTATCCTTGTAACAACAAATCGCATCGTCCCAGGGGCTCATCCAGACAAGGCCGGGGTCTGGATCAATCGTGACTGATTGCAGTAATTGACGCTTCTCTCACAGCCCACTAACGAGATAAATTTGTATTGTATTTTTACACTACTTATCTGTAATACTTTTGTTTTTCTTTATATGGAGTTGCTTAGGAAGTTGGAAGGTGCATTAACTTTTTTTGCTTGTTTGTAATTAAAATAAGTGACTTTTTACGTCTTCACGCTTTTTATTACTTAAATAGCAAGCATAGGAAACTTTATGTTAAGACACTCCATTTTCCACGCACCGCCTAATCGTGACATTGCGTGTTGGGTGGCAAAACTCAGGGTTCGGAATAGTACCTACAACCGACCTGTTCTCCTTGCATACGATGTAGAACTTTTATGAATGACCAAGATAAATACTTAATTAATTGTAACGTTTTTGGAATTGTAACTTATTTTTTGTTATAAGCTTATAATATCAAATTAATTTGAAAAAGCTATTAAAAGATTAATCAAAACATTTGGATTTTATCATTTGTGTGAAACAACAATTAAAGAAAACTATTACTTAATTGTATATCATTTGAAAATGTTAATATTTTAACATATTATTGATATTACTTTTAACATACATATAAATGTTCTGAACTTAGTCAGTCAGCATTTAGATCGATTTTAGATCTCAGTGTGGGGTCCGACACGAAGTGTCGTAAATCTCCAACTGACAGTTCGCGCGGACTCTTAAACTGCTAATCAGAAGATTAATAGTTTAGAAATCTAGGCGTTTCCAGAAATCTGTGATCTTTTCTCGTCATCATCGCGGATGCTGTGTGGTCGGCAGATCCGCCCACTGTCCGAGTGATATATAGACGCTGAGATATCTAATTAGCTGTTACTATTCTCTCATTAGCAATGGCTATAACTGATTGTGAACATGATAATGCTTTAGCGTTGCAAGTCGTAATGTAAATGCTGGGTTTTGGATTCTATGTTTATAGAGGTTTTGTGTGGATTTATTTTATTTGATTGTTGTGGTTTTTTATTTTTTTTTTCTTCTATAAAATTATTTTTCATCATAATAATCATTACCTAGTGGCATATTTTGCGGTGCGTGGGACGGACGTGGAATATTACCTTTTATATAAGAACTAGAGGGCGCGCGCGGCTTCGCCCGCTTATTAGGAGTGAAATCTAAAAAAACCACCAAACACGTGTTCAATAAAATATTTTTAACAGTCTGAATTTAAATTTTTATAAAAATCGGTGGCGATTTAAAGATTTTTCCATATGAACTTTCAACCCCTTATTTGAACCCTTAGGGGGTGAATTCTTAAAAACCATGAAACACGTATTCAATGAAATATTTTTAAGAGTCTGGATTTAAAATTTTATAAGAATCGGTGCCAATTAAAAAAAAAATCCATATAAACTTTCAACCCCTATTTCATCCCTTTAGGGTTCAAATTTTTCAAAATCCCTTCTTAGTAGATGTCCAGAATATGAAAATAAACATCTGCCCAAATTTCACGTTTCTACCATCAGCGGTTACGGCTCTGCGTGCGTCTTACCTCAGTCAGTCAGCACAAGTCCTTTTATATATATAGATAAACAACTTAATGCGTTTTCCTCTTCTTTAATATCAGAGGGTTACATCTATCTTAAAAATATTTTTTTGTTTTACTATTCGTGTATCTTATAATACTCGAAAAAGTTATTGTACTTTTTAGTAAAAGTTATATTTTTCATATAATTTTTCACGCGTATGTTGTAAAAATGACAAATGACTTCCGTCACTTACTTCAGTGCAAGTATCATTTGTTCGAGGACGCCCCTCCCGTGTTGTTCCCGTGTTGCTGTTGATGCATGACTTTGTTTATGTTTCCTGAATAGACCTTTTACTTCAAATGGAGTAAAGGGAAGAAAAATTGTATTGTCTCTGAAAAGTTAAGCCGTGGCTTGTTTGTTTGTTTTTCTTTTAATTTGGCTTCACGTTTTATCCCGCACATAGGGTTAGCAGAGGGACCTGGGAACCTAGAGTTACGACACTCTGTTCCTATTAAGATTCTTCTGTTCCGCACGTTCCGCTGAAGTCTCATGTGCTCAGTGGTGGAACTCAACGCCGCGCTTCGCCAAAGTACAAAGTATTATTATATTTATGTTTTAGTTTATAAATGCATATGTAAGGAAGTATGTTTAAAATCTCCTTAATTGAATCCTAATTCCACATCCAGTATGATTGTTAATGCAGATTATGGGTTCGATCCTCACTCGAGTTTTGTTATTTTTTCGCTCTGATGTCGAGGCAAAGCGCAGCGTTGAGTTCCGTCGGTCAACTCGCAATGCCTCCAGAATTCAGCAGAAAGTGAGACTACACTTTCTGCTGAATACTTACTAGGTTCCCTCTGCCTACCCTGCCGTGAGCGGGATACAGCGTAAAGCTGATTTTTATGATTATTATTACATTTTTCTTTTTATGAATATTTTCCTACGGTTATTTACGTTTACTCATTATTTTTTGTTCTTTTTAATTAAATAAATATTTTTTCTAAAATAAACAAATATTACCTGTTTTAAATGAAACTATTTTAACCGGATTAATCGCGTATATTTGGTACTTTTATACATTTTTGGAAACCCGACGTTTCGAACACTTTGCAGTAGTCCGTGGTCACGGGTAGACTGAGGTGGCATTCGTCTGTCAGTTGACATAATTATTATATCAAACTACCGCCAACGATTTCTTAATTGCCTCGCGTACTGCCCTGGATTCCTGCAGAATGAGCTGATAGTATCTTGCCCTCTGGT
>JAATLQ010019048.1:33611-59642 GCA_013421005.1 Heliconius erato x Heliconius himera
GGAGGACACGGCGCAACACACGCTCGCCGAGTGTGTAGCTTGGGAGGAGCAGCGCCGTGTCCTCACAAATGAAGTAGGGAGCGATCTGTCGCTGCCTGCTGTAGTGCGGAGGATGGTTGGTAGCGCAGAATCTTGGGACGCGGTAGCGTCCTTCTGCGAGGACGTGATGTCGCAGAAGGAAACTGCGGAAAGAGAGAGGGAGATCTTTGCTCCTTTCTCCGGCCGCAGAAGGCGCACAGGACACAGGAGAAGGGCGGACAACGCCCTTTTCTGGCCCCCATGAATGGGTCCAGGGGCGAGGGACTTGGGGAAGTCCTCGCCCCCTATTCGATAGACCCGTGTCGCAGGCGCACGCCTCTGAGACGATGCACGGGTTAGCACACCTCATTAACCCGCGCAGGAGACGAGGCCCGGATAGACCCGGCCAGCACTAGTGAGAGGCTGCGGATGAATTTGGACTCCCGCGGCCCCGCGCTCACGTGCGAGGAGACACCGGGGTGGTTTTAGTCGGTAAGAGTCCGGCACGCCCCTCCGTCTTTTCCCTAGACGGAGGTAGTCCATGAGGATTTCCCCCCATAAAAAAAAAAAAAAAAAAGTTGGGAGAGTTGGGAGAGTTGGGAGAGTTGGGAGAGTTGGGTGGAGTGAAAAAATTCATCAATTTCTGTCACGTAACTACGTGACATCATTAACTAATACGGTGAACCGCATCAAAATCCGTTGGATGGTTTTGACGGCAGATTTCTTATGATTTATAATCTATAGAGAAACTCACACTCTTTTTATGCTTTCACAATAAATACATATATTTTAAGAGACATCTCAAGAGGGACACCTCTGCACTACAATGGTTACCCAGTGCACTACAATCGGTTATCTTCATAATGTTAGTGATATCGATGCAACTTCCCCCCACTCTGCAGAGTTACTTACTCGCTACGGTGCGCGAGGCTACACTCCGCATTTTTTTTTATTTCATGATTTTCTTTAGAGTGATATTTTTAAATTCGTTATATATTTTGAATAGATCGTCCGATTTTGTTAATGTAAAAAGTACTTTACACATATTGAAATTATCTTTAATAAAATATCATTTAATAGAATAAGGATTAATGCAGAGGTATGAATAAAATGGTTTGATTATTGCCGGATCTTTCATCAACTTATAAAATATAAAAATGTAGTTATATTGTCATAACTATAGTAGTTGGACATATGGTATCGCGGACTTTTTTATAGATATTGATGCGTTCTATAATACTGTAGAACATTATTTTGTTCTATCATCAATAGTTTTCGCAGCGCACGCGATGATAAAATTTTTTAGATCAATTTCTTCACATCTTGGGTTACATTATTGCATTTTTCTTAGGGATCCCTATTTTTTTTGAAAATGTAATATAGCCTATGTAGGACGGTGAAAATGCAGCTTTCTAATAGCGAAAGAATTTTTGAAATTGCTCCGATAGTTGTCGTGTGAAAACAATACAAACATACATACATACATACAACAATACAAATCTTACCTCTTTATAATATTAGTATAGATTTTAATATACTCATACTAAAAAAATATATGTTTAATAATTATCAGATTTTTCTACTAACCTTTCATTTTACTGTAGCTTCACGCTGTATCCCACACATACCAGTGTAGGCAGAGGGAACCTAGTGTTAAGATCTTCGTTTCCTTCAAGACACTTCCTTTCCCCACTTTTCGCCGAATTTTGGAGGCATTGTGTGTTGAGTGACGGAACTCAACGCCTCGCTTTGCCTCGTTACCAGAGCGAGGTAATTATAATATGAATTAATAAATTTCCACGAAAAAAATATAAAGTCAGAAGCTCTGCAATATATAGATGTTTGTTCCAATTTTATATGAGCATGTGAACTGAGCCAAGTATATATTATACATTATGTATCATTTCATGTAATTGCTATTGAAATGACGCAATTTCGATTTAAAGTTTCATAGCAACTGGGTCGCAACGAAATTTTGGTGCTCTTATAAAAGCCAAAGTATTAACAGAGCCTTTAGATTAAACATTTATTTATTTTTGGTAATAAACTTTTTTTGGAGTAGGTTGTTTTATTGAAAATATATATTAATAATAACATAAAAAACAGCATACAGATATGCTGATGAGTGGCGGAACTCCGTTGAGTTCCGTCACTCATCAGCCTTCCCTCTATACCAGAGCGAACAAATGTAAATATAAATTTAAGCAAATATTTAATTTCCGGCCGCCCACAACCAGCCAGTTTTAAAGTCACACTTCGTGCCACTGCGCCACGACTGGCCTCAAAATTATTATATTTATATTATTATATGTCTTCAATATTATATTAAGTTTATTATTTTTATATCCAACTCGATAGATACAAGTATTTCGTTATAAAAATCTAATTTAAAAAACTATTTGATCAGAAATACAGAAATAGCGCTTAATTTAAATTTAATCGATTTAAAAGAATCAAGTCAAATTACAAAAAGTATTTTAGGTAAAGGTAACAAAAAGTATAACGGCCTCTAAGTTTAAAGATTTTTTCATTGCAGAAAGTCAAGCTGACTTTAGAATTTTAATATTAAACAACTCTTGATATGGAATTACGCATTAATGACATTTAGATGACTTGAACAAATCTTATAACTTTTCTCCAAAGACTTGAGCTTTTTAAAGAAGCACAGTTGGTGCGTTTCTAATGAGAATAAAATGAACAGGATGGCTGTCATGCTCAACGAATTGTTGTAGGTTTAAATTCTATACTCTTTATTGGTTAGGTTAGTCATATAATCATAATATTTAGTTTTTACTGAAAAAATATAAAAGTTTTCGGTTATAAAAATCTATACATACAATCGAATTGAAATGAATCGATTGTCTTTGCGTGGAGGATATATGATAAAAACTATTATCGATCACAAATAAAAAAAGCTATACTAATATAAGGTACTTTATTCGACTTAATTGCTGTATTAAATAGGCTGAAATTTTTATTTTTTAATGTATAGATATTGTCTATATTATGATAATATTATAAGAACACGAAAGTATTTAAATAATTAAGTAATTTAAGGCCAGTCGTGGCGCAGCCGCACGAAGTGTGACTGTAAAACCGACTGGTTGTGGGTTAAATCCCCACTCGAGGAGGTGAAATATTTACTTAATAAATTTATTTCCATTTCTTCGCTTTGGTGTCGAGGGTAAGCGCGGCGTTGAGTTCTGCCACTCAAAACACACACTGCCTCCAGAATTCGGCAAAAAGTGTGTGCAACGGAGTGTCTTGACACTAGATTCCCTCTGCCTACTCTGCTGTGTCCGGGATACTGCGTGAAGCTGATTTATTTTATTTATTTTTAAAGTATTTCAAATTTATAAGTAAATAATTACGTAATGCAAGCGATTCGATAGTGTATAATGAGAACCTTTTATGTGTATTTGTTATCAATTCAATATACCAAAAGCGTATTTACAACTATTAAGCTAATATTAAAACAAAACTACATTGAGAAATCAAACGACTTACACCAGTAAATATCTAGTGCAAACATTTATACGCACACTCGGGTGGTGTTTCACCCTGACATTGTTAAACTGAGATCAACGAGGGTTTAGCTTTGTAATTGCTTCTTGCAACCACTCAAAATAATCCTTGTTGCAATACTAGAAAATATATTTTACTCTATCAGAGAATTAAGCTTCGTATTGCATTTAATTTCAGTAAGAATTGATTACCAGTTTGTTCAGTGTAGTATAAAAGTGAATGCATGAGTTTTTGAAGTTACTTAGTAAATAGAGCTCAATCTCCTAACATGTATTCTAAGGTAGAAATATTGATAGCTTTTATAATTATAATATAATATAATATTATATATATTATATATCTTTTTTATAATAAATGTTAAGAACTAACTTTTTACATCCGACCATTGGAAATTGTTTTAGATAACTTTAAATAGTTATATATTAGTATTTAAGCTATGCATTAATATAAGTGCAATGATAGTAGTTATATATTAATGAATAAAGTTTCTATAATTCTCCATAAAAATATTGATCGCTATTATTCCTACTGATAAAATTAACCTAAAAGTAAATGATTTATCAGTTTAATCGAACATAAATCTAAATGTATTCAATATTATTTTCAGGTGGTCATCTTCCTCTGTGCCGCGGGCATTGCTTCCGCTGGTAACTTATTGCATGCGGCCCCCGTGGCTTACGGCGCACCGGCCGCTTCAGTGTCGTACTCCACTACCACCACGTCTCACTCCGCTCCAGTAGCGATTGCTGCACCAGTAGCCTCGTATGCCGCTCCCGTGGCATCCTACGCTGCACCTGTTGCCTCATATGCTGCACCTTTACTCGCTAAAGCAGTAGCTCCCATCGCCTCTTACGCTGCACCTTCTTCAGCTGTTTCATATCAATCAGTGTCTACGCGTTCTAGTCCAGTAGCTTACGCAGCTGCTGCTCCCGTCATTGCCAAATCATATGCAGCTCCTGTTATCGCAAGGGCGTATGCTGCACCAGTAATTAAATCTTACGCAGCTGCACCTTTGGTTACTCGGACATATGCGGCTGCGGCCCCTGTCATAGCTAGATCTTACTCTGTTCCTGCGATTTCCAGCTACGCTGCGCCCGTTGCGCGTATTGCTCCCTCATTGTCTTACGCGTCAGTCGCCTCGCACAGTGCACCAGTGGCTATTGCTGCGCCATCTATCGCGTCTTATGCTGCGGCTCCAGCTGTCTCATACGCTCCTGCAACCCCAGCTATCTCATACGCTGCTGCAGCTCCAGCTCTCTCATACGCCGCTGCAGCCCCAGCTGTCTCATATGCTGCTGCAGCTCCAGCTCTCTCATACGCTGCTGCAGCCCCAGCTGTCTCATACACTGCGGCAGCTCCAGCTCTCTCATACGCTGCTCCAGCTCCAGTGATCTCTAGTTATGCTGCGGCCCCTGCTGTATCATATGCCGCGCCCGCAGTCTCTTATGGGTTGGGTGGACACGGATCTTATGGATTACGTGCTGTTTCCTATGGATTAGGAGGACATGGATGGTAGGTCGATAAATGAGAGATGCATTTTTAAATATATTATTTGTTATATTAAAGTCATTATTGTCGTTATAACATCAAAGTCATTGTTATATATTTATAATTATGATGAATAATCATATTAAGTAAATAGGCGAACTGGTAAATGTAAAATAAATAAAATCATTTTCATTAACCCTGCTTATTTTTTTATCCTTAAAAACTTAAAGGTTAAAATGTTCGAAATATTACTTTTTATAAAACATTTATTTTAAAACCACAAAACCATTTTACAATCAATTATTCTTCCTACAATAAGAAAAGAAATTGGTTTTACGCTTCACAGAATTATTGTGTTTTGGGAGGACGATTTTTTTTGATTACCTAAAACACACATAGTTTATAGTAAGATTCATGAAAAATACTAAAACCGATAGATAATAGAGAGAGAGAGCTATCTATGTAGTTATGTACCTATTATAAATAGTCGCAAGTGGCAAGTCGGCTTGAACTACATAATTATTTATTTACTATACCCTATTCATTATGGCATGAGATAAAACGTAAACAAAGAAATTCTGTTTCAAACTTTTAAGTATTTTTTATTTCTATTTAATTTATTTAACGTGCGGTTTTCTATATATGCAATTATAATATATTTTTATATTTATAGCTGTACTGTTCTTATATAGTAATTTATATTTCGCATGATAAAAAAAGGTTGCAAATAGTCTATACAAAAAATACTAAAATAAACTATATTTGTAACTTGGAGTTAGATTAACAGTTAAATTATTTTGAAATGTATAATGTATAATTTGCAGTGTTATTACTTGAAATCAAACATTGTAATGTAATGTATTGAAGGTTTTTGTATACAACAAGAATAGTAAAAAATACAATGAAAATGTAGGTACTTAAGTATGAGAATAATAAAATTAAATAAATGTATTATTCAATTATTTATTAGAATTCGGAGGATTCTGAGGAACTATCACCAACATTAATGAGGAAACAGTCCATCACATTATTTATTATATGATCAATTTTTTGCTCTTCTTTTATCACAATGTCAATATACCTTTGCCAAGCTTCTAGAATTATATTTTTTATTAATAAAAACAAAAAAAGTTACAACGGAATCACGAAAAATCAATGAAAATAACCGAAAATGGCAGATATATTCTGACGGACGACAAAATATTTTAATATAAAATGTTCGCTCGTCATAATTAGGTGTTTTTACATGTTAAGGATTTAAAAATTATGAAGAAAATAATTTGAAGTACCTATGGTATCTACTGTTAAATGGGGCGAATACAAATATTTTTAAATTTTAAGTTAAAATGTTTCTAGTTGTAAATATAAGGTCGGGTAACCATTTTTAAACACCCGTAATCAACTGTTTAAGAAATGGTTCGGAATTGTTACGTTTCAAAAAAATTATTGCAAATGGAAACACGTTGCATTAGGTTTCTCAGTGAGATCATGTGGTACCCAAATGTCAAGTTTTTTCTTGTACTCAGACTTTCTTAAATGCGTTAAACTGTTTTATATTCCACATTCTTCACTACATTCTTCGTTCTTCAGCAATGTCTACTAATATGTCAATCTTGCTCCACTTTCTCAAAGATGGCACTGATTTTATCTGTGGCCCTGTCACAGATAAAATCTGTCCAGAGCGAACCTCATTTTTCACACTAAAATTTGCAGACTTGAAACGCTTGAACAACATTTGTATTACTCTTTTTGATACCGCATGAGGTCCGTAAACCACACAAATTTTATTCGCAGCGTACGTCACATTTTTACCTTTTTTGTAATAAAACTTTAATATGTATCAAATTTCTCCGTCACATACGTTTATTTTGCTTGCAAGCAAGCAAAAATAATTGAATAATGGCGGGATATAGTTTTTTTATTTATTGTATCTTCAGAATGTCACATTTAATGATATTAAAAACAGCTAGTTACATTCAGTACAGCCGAAGAGGTTTGTTTACTAATAATACATTCAAAATACAAAAATACTTTTGCCCCGACCTAAGCAATCTTCATTTTTTATTATTATATCAGTTTCTTTTTACTTACTACTGTTCTGTACTTTTTAAATCGCAGTTTTATTAATTAATGTTTATACTTGATTAATCACAGAATAATAAAAGTCGTTTTTTGTCACTTAACACAACGTTTATAATATAAAAAATGTATAACTTTTCTATAATACGAATTAATGCAATTCAACTGACGGCATTCAAACGCGACACACGTTTTGCAGATAATTTACCGTTTCCGAACTGTATTTCTGATGTAACTTACGAATATAAACAGATATTATAGAGCAAATAAAAATTTCTCCCCGCTTTACCGGTATTCTATTTCTATTATAAGATAATATTATAATAAATAACAATAATCATATTAATTACAGAGCTAACATATGCATTACTTCCATAAATCTATAGTTATATATTTTTTAAATTAATATAGTAACTTCATCAACTGTCACATGCAAATCAACCTTTTTTTGACGTATTTACCTTTTATCTCATGCCTTCGTGAATAAGGTATAATGTTATTTGTTTTCGTGTTCTAACAAAATTATCATTTTAGAGATAAATTTATAATTATGTTTTCAATGTCTATCTATACATTGAAGTTAAAAAGTGTCGGCCATCTTAATAAAATATTTTGAGAGTGATCCTAGCTTTTGTAGACTGTATTTAAATTGCCATCACTGAGTAAAATTGTTGCGAAAATTACTCCCAATCAAATATCTGCTTATTTGAGTCGTAATAATATTTTAAAGTGCACAGTATGGTTGTACCAGCGGCATATCTACAAGATGTTGGAGTTGCCCTCCTTCAGTACATTAAAACGCTTTGAAAAAGTCACAAAATGCAAACGCAAAGTTTAGTACTTTATCTAAGGCTTTTGGTTGTATAGACCAAGACATGTTATTGTTTAAACTTAATCTTTACAAAAGAGTAGGATATAGCATGTGATATAGCTTTTGCTACGACAGGAGCTCCAAAGGCAGTGCACATGATCTCATTGCTTCGTACCGTACCCTACCTTGAAAGGATTCATCATTTTACTATATATATGCATTATTGTACGTTTTGCTGATGATACTCCTTTAATATCACAAATTATTATTATTAAGCGAAGTATCTATTATAAATGATATTTTGAAAATAGCAAATGCCGAGTTTCTTATCAGCTATACCGGGAGTAGCTTCCTGTAGGATTGACACTACTAATATTTCCACGTAACTTGAAGATTCAAAAGTGCTTGTAATGGCATAATTGAATAAAGAGTATTTTGATTTTGATTGAATTTTTGACCTCTTTAATTTAAGCAATAAATAAATAAATTTATGAGCTATTATATACATAACTAAAATTGTTATTTTTTTAATTTCTCTAAATTACTTCCTTCGTCTATTAATATTGAAGTTGTATAATATTTTTATATTTTTTATAATGATTTTTTCTAGCTAAAGTGTACTTATGTTTACTTTACATTCTCTTTTTACCATTTTGTGGGGTTCCGTAATTGAAAAGGTCAGGTTAAGGTTAGGTCTATGGTCCTTTAAAACACAGAAAAAATCAAGCTTCTAAGTCAAAGCATAAAAAAGATAGGGACATTTAGGCATCGATTTTGCTGCACTTTAACCTACAGATATAAAATTTAGCACGAAGAATTTAAAGTTCTCACTTACAATAAAATAAGAAATCAGAAAAGTGAAATTTTATAGAAAAAAATATTATTACAAACTTGTATTTGTAGTTAATTTCATACAAAATTATTGTATATAATTAACTTTGTCAAGTTTTATAAGTTGTACTTCCCGTTGACCTACAATACTGAAATTGGTACGGAGGCTTCGGTGGCTACCGTCTCGCTTAAAGAATAAAATAAGAAAAATATTTTTTAAAATTTTTATTGACTGTTTTTAATATACATTTCAATAATTATAAATTATATGCACATATCCTAATTATATTTAAGTCTTTGGTTAATCACCATCCGTAGTTGATTCCCAAACCAGAGTAGCTAACATGGGAGACTGCTGGTGCGGCGGAGTAAGCTACAGCCGACTTGAGGACTGGAGCCGCAGCATAGGAGTAAGAAGGTGCTGCAGCATAGGAGTAAGAAGGAGCCGCAGCATAAGATAATGAAGGAGACGCCAGAGATGAGTAAGACACTGCTGGGCCAGCTAAGGTTTTAGCAACGACTGGACCAGAAGCATATGCTACTGGAGCAGCATGTATTAATGATGCAGGATGAGCTACAGAAGAGTAGGATACAGCAGGTGATATAGATTTTGCTACGATAGGAGCTCCATAGCTCACTGCAGGGCTGGCAGCATACGCTATGGGAGAAGACCTAGATACTGATGAGTATGACACTGCGGGCGCGATGGCTTTAGCGACTACTGGTCCTGCTGCGTAACTTGCGATAGCTGGAGCATGAGAGATGGTCTGGTAAGATAGAGCCGGGGAAACGCTCTTTGCAATCACTGGTCCTGCAGAATAGGCAACCGTTTTGGCTACAACGGGGCTCGCGTAGGAGATTGGCGAGCCATGAGCTGTTGTCTGCGAAGAGTATGACACTGAGGAAACGGGAGAGCTATACGCCACGGACGCAACAGGGGCGGCTTGGAGAAGATTGCCGGCTGAGGCGATGCCAGCGACGCACATGAAGATTACGACCTTAAAAAATAAAAAAAATATTAATATTTTAATAATTAAATGTTTAATAAATTTGTTTTAATTATAATAAATTGTCATATAATTTAAATTAATCGTACCTTGGAGTACATGTTTGTTTGTTCCGTTGTTGTGGTTGGAATGAATTTCACTTCAGAGACAGATGCTTTTATATGGCTGGTACGAGCTTGTATTGACATTTGCGATGTACTCAATACGTCGCCCGTAGCCGCAGGCGTATTGTTACAATGTCAAGGCCGGTCTTTATCCAAAATATATTTATCGAACTCATATTTTTGGGTACTCATAATTTTACCTATAAATTTTAATATCAGTTCTCTTTCTTTTTCAAAAAATTGATTTACAGTGAAATGTGTGTACTGTGAAATGTATTAGTTGTATAGTATAAAGGTAACTATTTGATTATCCGTGTATCGTAATAGAATATGTATATGAATTATATAAGAAATTAGTAATTATTATTTTTTTCTTACTGTTATTTTTTTTCTTGTTGTACTTATTTATATATTGCTTGTTAATAATGTTTATACTTCAGCTATTAGGTATAATGTTGTTCGAATTGTATATACACTTATATAATTTAATATATTGTGAATAGTTTATTATCCTTATCCTTATCAAAACATTAAGGGTGGTGTAAAGTAGGCCGATACTTTTATAGGGAAAGTATATTTAAATTTTAACGTAGCGTGCCTCCTGGAAACCGACCAAGTCGGTTTCGGTGGTCGGTTTCAAAGAGGCGCGGGTTCGAGTCACGTTCAAAATTTTTATAAGTTTTCTTAATAAGTATATTTACGTATTTATTTTTCATATATTCATTCAAAACATAATAATAACTTGAATATTATTCATCGATAGGAAGCTTAAAAAGGAATAATGTAATTGTACATGTAATTTTAAAATTAAAATTTAACGATTTTAGTCTTCAGATAGCTTCATTCGTTCGTTCGTTTCAGCTGTACCACGCCTATTGCTGGCCTCTCCAAGGATGTCCACGACGATTGATCTTCCGCTACATTTATCGGCATGTTGAAACGGCATTAAAAACAGCCTTTATAATTTTATATCACATATTTCATATGTTATTTATATTTTTTAATTAGAATAATTAACTAATTTTTTTTTTGAGACCAGTCGTGGCGCAGCGGCACGAGGTGTGACTGCAAAACCGACTGGTTGTGGGTTCGATCCCCACTCGAGGACATGAAATATTTACTTAAATTTATATTTCCATTTCTGCTCTGGTGTCGAGGTTAAGCGCGGCGTTGAATTATGCCACTCAACACACAATGCCTCCAGAATTCGGCAGAAAGTGGGGAACGGAGTGTTTTAACACTAGGTTCCCTCTGCCTACCCTGCTGTGTGCGGGATACAGCGTGAAGCTAATTTAATTTTTTAATTTAACTAATTATAATAGATAATGGAGACCGTCGTGGCGCACTGGCACAAACGTTTGACTGTAAATGTGATGGTTGTGGGTTCGACTTCCACTCGGAAGAATGAATTATTATTTATTAATATTTTCATTTCTTCGCTCTGGTGACAAGGTAAAGCGCGACATTGAGTTCCTCACCACTCAACACGTAATGTCTCTAAAATTACGGAGTGTCTTCACTTGGTTCCCTTCACTTATCGCAGGGTAGGTGAATAGGAAGGGTAAATATATATGCGGAATTAAGAGTGAAACTGAAAAAAAACTTAATTATTACCACCACCGTGGTAACAACTCGCTTTACGTAAAATTCCGAAAAAAAATCGTATAGCTATTTCGGTTAAACACAATACAATCAATACTAATAAAACACTAAAAACAATTCATCAGAAACAAGTGCAGCTTTCCCATGCTTATTCAGCTAGATCCTTTATGTGTCAGTCTTTCAACCTAACGATATCTTTAATGTATATATTATGTTACATTAACTATCTTTGTGGGGTCAACATACCTGTTTCTAAACATTTTGACAGTGTCCCCTTACACCGCAAACCACCTAATGTGCCTAAGCGACTTGATACGCCTGTGTAATGTATGGTGGAAACTTGACCCTTCCGTTAAGAAACTGCTCAATAAATTAATTATAATACTTATTTAGAAAACGTATAAAAATTTTAACGTAGCGGGACTCGAACCCGCGCCTCCTGGAAACCGACCAGGCGCTCTGACCACTGAACTGGCTTAGTAGTAAGTAGTAAGTATTTTTCTTTTCTAAGTGTGGAATAACACTTTAAAAAATGTTTAAAAAAATTAACTATAATTTAACTAGATGTTATAATTAACATTTTAATAATATTTTTTATGAGTCTTCTTACTAAAGTTATGTAAGTTATTTACTTAAATTTATATTTCCATTTGTTCGCTCTGGTATCGAGGACAAGCGCGAAGTTGAGTTCTGCCACTCAACACGCAATGCCTCCAGTATTCGGCAGAAAGTGGGGAACGGAGTGTTTTAACACTACTCGTAGGTTCCCTCTGCCTACCTGCAGTGTGCGAAATACAGCGTGAAGGGATTTATTTATTCTATTTAGTGTAAAATACTCAATTCTAATATTTTCAATTTGTCATATTTAATTGTTAAATTGTTAAAGTTATTTAAAAATAGGCTTATTTACTATGCTTCAATAGAGAAAAGCATCTTCTGGATGTTGTATTGTTAATCAAAGTAGTTAAAAATTAGATGAAGAATTACATCTTTCTCTTTCTTTCCAAATGTAGTGTATTTCTGTCCAAATTATTTTTAGCATGAGAGGACGGACCAAAAAACTGAAAATTACTTCAATAATTCTTATCGTTAAATTCATTTTCGGGATGTCACAAATGTAAGAACTTTTTTTCCGTATTGCAAACCGTTTAAGGAAACTACAAAATATATTAATATGTTAAAAATATATAAGGGACCGTCGTGGCGTAGTGGCACAAGGGTGTGACTGTAACGCGACGGTTGTGGGTTCCATCCCCACTCGAGGGAATTAATTTTTATTTATTAATATTTTCATTTATTCGCTTAAGGCGTTGAGTTCCGCCACTAAACATGAAATGCCTCGAAAAATTCGGCGAAAAGTGGGGAACGGGGTGTCTTAACACTAGGTTCCCTCTGCTATATTTATACATATTCTATACATAATACAAACACTGCTGAAACGATTTCAGATAGTAAAGCTATTAGTTATATGAATATAGGTATATACATACTTCTTTTTCTAAAAATATTAAATATCGTTATGAAAATAACCATAATGTAACTCCTGGGTATTAAATATTAGAACACCAACGCAATTCAGTGTATTAAATAAATAATCGCGTAGTTCAAACGCTCGAAGCAGCGAGTCGCTAGCATAAAACAAACCAAGACTTTACTAGACCAAAGTACCTAATATGTATATTCAAAATGTATTTAATATGTATGTAGGTAGTGAATGTAGTAGGTATATTTTTTTAGTAGCTAAGTGAAAAAAAATCGAAAAGGAAAATCTGTTCTCTTACATTTGAATATTTTTCTAATACTTTTTCGATAGAGTTAAAGCTGCAATGATATGTAATATGAGCATAGAGTTAACTTCAATCACTTTGTTATAAGTAGGAAAAAATTAAGTAGAATGTTTATAACATTATAATTTCGAATATATTTTTTATATTGTTATTTTATCACACAATATAATAATATTATCCAAAAGAAACTTAGGATAGCTAATAAAAATAATGTTAGATTATAATTTTTTATTCCGTAAAAAAATATTATAAATTACAATAATACAGTTATATAATTGACTAGATTTCATTGATTACCATCCGTAGCTGACTCCTAAGCCAGAGTAGGCGACATGGGAAACCGCTGGGGCAGCAGAATACGCGATAGCCGACTTAAGTACTGGGGCACCTACGGGAGAAATAGCTTTGGCAACTACTGGACCAGCAGCATAGGACAGAGGAGACGAGTAGGATACTACAGGGGATATGCTCTTAGCTACAACAGGTGCAGAGTAAGATACAGCTGGGCCAGCAACGTAAGCTGGGGCATGAGCAACGGATGAGTAAGACAAGGCCGGGGCATAGCTCTTAGCTACTAAAGGAGAAGAGTATGCGATGGCCGGGGCGGCATGAGATACTGATTGATAGGAGACCGCTGGAGATAGACTCTTGGCGACCACTGGCGCGGCATATGAGGCGATAGGAGCGCCGTGAGATGAGTAGGACACGGCGGAGATCGGAGCGCTGTACGCCACTGGTGCGGCGTGTAGGAGGTTACCGGCGGAAGCGATGCCGGCGGCGCACAGGAATATTACAACCTGAAAATAAAATATATAAAATACAATTGAATTTTTTTAAAATTAAAAACACAAAATACTAGTTCAATTTAATACTATATTCAATTTAAATATTTTCAATTTAATATATTGGGACGGAGTGGCAAGTAAATATTGATGGCAGCCTCGTAAACAATACGTTTATTCGCACCGTACCTTTGAGTACATGTTTGCTTATTCAGATGTTCAATTCGGAATGAATTTTGGGTCGATTGCAGATGCTTTTATACAGCGTGAGAGAACCTGTATAATGACATTTATTATTCGTGGCGGCTGTTGCTGCAGCCACTTGGTGTTTCAGTGTCAAGGCCCAAAACTGCCTCTGCAAATTTTGTCATTTATGTAATTATTATGTATGGAGTTCGAATAAATTTTATTTACAAATTGGTCACACGAACAAATTAAAAAATCTATTTAAATTGTACATTATAAGACCTCTATATAAAGTTTATTACGAAGCGTTTTTTAATTTTACTAAGGAGTAGTAGGAACTGTCATGGACCTAAGACTATGGCGGGTTGGGTGGTCCGTGCCCACCCTATAATAGCCTGGTTTTTTTTGCCCCGAAAAATAAAAGATATATATTAGGCGAAAAATGAGAATATATCTATTAATTAAAATCTAAAGTCCAGGCCCCCGAAAAAATATCAAAAATATCATCTAGATACCCCGATCTTTATATTTTTAATTTCATAAGCGTGAGAATAGAAACTTTAAATTAAACAAAAGATTATGAAGAGCTTAATAGATTAATTGAAATTTTTCAAACATTTTTTTATACAGTAATGGTTTACATAAGGCAAAGTAAGCTGTTCTGTGAGTATGGTAATTACACACTCAAAGTATTATTTCATATGTTTCCGCTTAAAATGTCAATTTACTTCCTTTAAACAGGTAAATGATATAACTATCATATACGTAGGTAATTGCATATTTATGAAGTGTTCTTCTATAGCAGCTTCTTTTTAATTTTTCATTATATTATATTAAATTTAAGATTTTCTTTAAGGTTGAAGAAACATTTAGCATAAGAAAAAATAATAAACCTATCAAAATATTAGTTCAATTCCCAAAAAAAAAGTATATTTCATATATGTGAAAATATCTAGATAAATAATATAACAAAATTTGTTAATCCAAACAATAAAATGTCTGAGGCTAAACAAGGAATATTTCAAAGGAACGTCTATACGATTTTGTTCCTACTACATTGCTAATAAAGCCAAAACATATTAGCAGACTGTAATATCGTAGAAAATAACAACAGATGGAGGCACTCCTCCGTACTGGCCAAACACATCAAGTAGCTTAAATAAGTGTACGTCAAGGAGATTCAATACCCGTATAAGAACAATTTCATCCACTTTATGGTGTTCTTCCGATCTTTTACGACTGCACTAAAATGGGATCTTGCGAAGAATAACAGACACTATCTTATTTACTTTTAAACAAGTTGTCGACAGCCGAGACCTTATGTTGTATTCTTGATATGCTATATTTTATTTTAACTCTTACATTAATAAATATAGGGAACCCCGTGTGAAGCAAAATAAATGAACACATATAAGTACATGGATACGTGTAATATTGGTTTATAGTGTCAAAGTTAAGGTACTTGGCCATATAGATAAGTTATAGCTTTGCAGGATATTCTTATATTAGAAACCGTGGTTTGAAGTTTTGCCACTCAACACGTATACAGAATTTGCTCGGATAACGAAGAAAGGAGTCGTCTTATTAATTTTTTTTCTTTATACATTGCTTTACCTTCAGGCCCTCATAGCGCAGAGTGACTCTGACTTGGGTCTGACTGTAAACGCGAATATCATGAGCGTGATTACCACTCGAGTAAAAGTTCTGTTGTTATTCTCTCGAATTCTGGCAAAAAGTGAAGAACTGAGTGTATAGAAATTAGGTTTTCTCAGCCTACCAGATATAGTGAAACTTTGAAAAAAGATATTGTGTTCCAGAAAAAATATAAAATAGCTTATATATTCTAAAATTAATCAAAAAAATTTTGCGCAATGATGTAGTTAGATTAGGTATATATTATTTTCATATATATCTTAACGTAGTTATATTAATTGAATGGTATGTGGTAATAAATTATAATTTATTAATATTTTGAAGCCAGTCATGGCGCAGGCGCACAAAGTGTGTCTGTAAACGCGATAGATTGTGGGTTCGATCCTCACACGAGTAAATTAAATATTTATTTTAATTTATATTTCCATTTTCTTCGCTCTGGTAACAAGTCAAAGTACGACGTTGTGGTCCGCCACTCAACACGCAATGATATGTGATACACGGAGTGTCTTAATACTAGATTCTCTCTGCCCAGCCTCTGTATGTGCGGAATGATTTGATTTAATTTAATATTTTTTTCACTTTGGTAACAAGACAGAGCGCGGCGGTAAGTTTCGCCGCTTAATACGCAATGCCTCAAAAATTATGTGGCATTCTGCATCTTTTGCTATAAGTGGAATATTTAATAAAACTAAAAAAAACTTAAATTACTGATTACCTACATACATCTAATGTACAACAAAATGTACATATAAAGAAAATAAAATTAAATATATACACCAGCTGAACTAATTATTATGGGACTAACACTGGAAGATAGAGGGGCAACAGGGATAACTGGAGTAACATAAAGGCTATTTATATTAAAAAAGTTGTATCAATTTAAGGTATGTTATGCGACAAAATTGCTACTTTCTAAAAGACTTATTTTATACAACTGTTATATTGGATTGGTCAAATCTCTAGTTTTAAATTTTATGTACTACTCGACTAGTGAGTTTGATTACTAGAGAAAATTATCGTATTACCACTTCTGCTTCTACAAAATGAAAACAATAGAAAGGTTTATTACAATGTTTCCTTGGCCTATCGTACAAAAATGATAGGAAATAAGGCAAACAAGGAAATAAGCAGTAGATAAATAAAGATTTACATTTTAATAGCTCTAATATAGTATTAATATTTTGTAATTATCTCAATTTTTTTTTTATTTTTTCCAATTAGAAAGTATATGACCATAAGTAAATATACATACGTCAAGAATGTTTACACATAAACTATGTAGGTCAATAATCAGTATAGATATATCTTAAAAGTTTTTTGTAAAATTGTTATCGTTTTTTTTTGTTATGAAATTGCAGTCAAAATGTCATCAGCTTTTTCATAAATTCAAATCGTGCTGCGTGTGTTTGAATAATTTTTAAGACATTTTACATCTATTTTTATTATATCTTCATGCGTTTTCTAAAAAAGTAATTTTCTTTCCTAAATATGGAAGAACACGGAATTACAATCATATTATAAAAACTGTTTTAGTTCTTGAAATAGATGATTACTTAAAATTTGTAAAATATTATGTCAACAATTGATATTAAAACGTTGCTATAAATTTGAATAAAGATAATATAAAAAAATATAATAAAGTAAATTATAAATATAAATTTAATGAATATAGAAACGTATATATGCAAAAGGTTATGAAAATTCACACGTTGATACATTAGAACAATTATTTCGTAGTATTCACAAAGTAAAGATATTTTTAAAATGCTTTGATATATTTGGACCAGTAATAATTGCTTATTATTTTTCTTTTGTCGAAAGCTTTGTAGAAACAATATCAAATGAAATGAAAAACAAAATCCAGAATTTCTTATATTTTTATTCGCGTTGTATAAAAATAAATATAGACATTATTATATATTAACTAGATTTTGTACGTAAAGGTAAAGTGATCACCAGCCGTGACCGGCAAGACCGCCATAGGCGAGGGCGGGTGCGGCAGAGTAAGAGATGGACTTGACTACAGCAGGCGACGCGTAGCTAACGGGTGCGGAGTAAGCCAAGGGGGCAGCGTAGCTTTTCAGGACTGGGGCAGCCGCGTAAGATGAGATAGCTGGGGCTGCGTAAGAAAGGGCTGGGGCATAACTCTTGATGACTGGGGCAGCAGCGTACGCCGAGATGGCAGGGGCATAACTCTTGATTACGGGTGCCGAGGCGTACGCGACGGGGGCGATGGCTTTAGCCACCAATGGGGCGCCGTGGGATGTGTGGGTAGAGTAGGAGGAGACTGATGACACAGCTGGTGCCACGGCTTTTACGATAGGCGCAGAGTATGCCACAGCAGGGGCAGCGTAGGATGAGATGGCGGGTGCAGCGTAGGATGAGATGGCGGGTGCAGCGTAGCTCTTTACAACGGGAGCGTATGAAGCGTATGAGGCAACTGGAGCGGCGTACGAAGCGTACGATGCAACGGGAGCGGCGTATGAAGCTACGGGTGCTGCAGCGTAGGAGGAAACGGGTGCGTACGACGCCCCGTATAGACCTCCGGCGCGGGCGGTCGCTACCGCGCACAGGAATACTACAAACTGGAAAATATAATAGAATTTATAACAATGTTATATTTTTTTACATTTTAGTACATAGTTATAATATTATTTTTTTTAAATAATTAAAAAAAGTACAGAGTAAAAAATTAAAAAAAGTACAAATATTTTTTAAATATTTTCAAATTTGGAAAAGTATTTTAAAAATATTTTATATCGCAGAAAAATTATCGCTATCGCTATTTTGAAAATAATATTTCAAAGCACATTTTTTACCTTAGCTGCCATTTTATTATATTAAATTCACACGGTCAAGTGATACGGACAGTGTGTAGGCGCCTACTTTTATACTGTTCTTGTTAGATATCCCCGTGCGCCGGCGCAGCTTGCCTCTCGTTCTAGGCCTTACATTAGACTATTAAGGATGCAATCATTATATTAGTCATTGAAATGTAAGTACAAAATAAACAAAATATTTTATAATATTTTTGTACAAGTTAATGCATTATGTATTTTAATTTATCAAAATTTTATAAAATATTGTAATAATAGCATTAAAAAACCGGTTAAGTGCGAGTCGGACTATCCCGCCGAGGCTTCCGATCCAGTTTCAGGATGGTAGATCAATAAGGAAGTAGGAAGTAGTTGATAAACTTAAGTTTGTGGACATATGCATTATGTATGCATTATTTTTTATGAAATGAACTACAAATATAATTTTATAAATAAGTTAATAGTGTTTCTTTTCTATGAAATATTATAAATAAATTATCACTTTTAGCAATTTTTTCATTCGTTAATGTGGCCAAATTTCAAGATTATGAGTCCACGGAAGGTACCCTGCAGGTTTCGATTCCTTTGCGAGTTTAGAAAATTTGCGGCGTAAACGGCTTTATCTTTTGATTGCGTTGGCTTAGCAGATTGATTTAATCACAGTTCCAAGGGACAGTAGACCTGAGTATTTAATATAAATTTTAGCTCCATACCTCTACGCGTTCCTGAGAAAAAGGGTCTTGACAGACGGACGTACAACAAAGTGATCCTATAAGGGTTCCGTTTTTTCCTTTCGAGATACGTAACTCTAAAACTTAATAAATTCAATATGACACATACGTAATAAAGTACATATTATATCGTATTCTGAACGTATAATAACTAGCATCAGAAATCTTGGACTAATTTTCAGATTCAGTGGTTTCGGTAATTGGATTTTTGACTATTCTTTGATCTGGAAAAGATAACGTCATGAAATTGATTAGACATGAATATTTTATTTTAATCATAGTATTTGGAAAAACCATACATATTCTCTTTTATCTTTGCATTTCAGGGAACTTCTATCATATATATTATGTCATTGTAATACATATTATTAATGATTTTTCTATCATTAATAATATGTATTATTAGTAAGTGAAGTTTGAACCGTTTTATTATTGAAAGCTTATAGAAAGCTTGATGTTTGGTAAGAAAATTGTTGATTGACTGAAGGACCTGGACGAACCATTGTGGCTCGTAAATGTCACAGTAAAACTGCAGTAATTATTTCTTTATTGTAGTAAAGTAACTATTTATAGATTATCTTTATTATCTCTCCGTTTTTGGATTTGGCAAATACCATTTAATTTATTTTTTATTTAAATATGTTTTTTTTTCCAACTTTATATAGCACATAGAATAGACAGAGGCTTTGAACTCTACCTTCCTTATTAAAAAAAATCCAAAACACTGAAACTCAAAGGTGCACCGTTTTACTGGACTTGAGAAATATTTTTATTTCCTATTATAGTACCTATAGTTTTCTCCCGCATACCTACCAGAAAGAAATGAGAAATAGAACCTACAGTTAAGACACTCTGTTTCTCGCTTTCCACTCGAATTTGATACACGGCACGTTGAATTGCGAAACTTAACCGCGCTTTATACTACAGAATTTCAGTAGCACTAATAAATTTAACTAATACCTAGTTTTTGGTATTATAAGGCTTCTAATATTATTTATTATTCTGCAATATTCATACATATGTATGTTTGTCCAACTAACTGTAAACTGATCATGGATCATGGATCAGTCGTTTGGCTTAAATTTACGATAATTAATTTGATACAAACAGCTACTAAAATAACTCTTAAAGTTATATGGATAAGAGCCATTTTGTCAAATTAAATTTTAATAAAGTCACATGCTGTATCCTACCTCGATTGTGGTGTATAAATACCCGAATGTGCAGCTTAGGGGCTGACGTTAAATTCATTTAGGCCCGTATTTATAAACCACTCTGAAGTCTGAGATATGCAGTTTATGAATAAAAACGACATCTCAAGATCGATCTCAGACTTGAGAGTGGCTTATAAATACGGGCCTTAGTCAATATACTGCGAAATATGTTATAATATCGTAATGCATCACTTAAGTCCGTGTAGTCAGTAGTGTTATGTGCAGACATGCGTGGTTCCGCAGTCGATTTTTTTCTTTGTTTTCATTAATAAATTTATCGTTCTATTGTTTATTCGACTAAAACTGACTGGAGTTATGTGTATTGTTATTTAACTGAAAATCTATACGTGGTGCGAATAATACTAATCGTAACGTTATTTTGCTATTAAAATGATATAATATGTTTGAGGCCGTCGTAGGGCAGTGGCAAAAGCGTAAGCGCAACAGTTGTAAGTTTGATTTCTCTAGGGAATTAATTATGATTGATTTAATATTTTCATTTTTTCGCTCTGGTAACACGGCAAAGTGCAGCGTTGAGTTCCGCTGCTACACGCAATAGCCAAAAAAAAATCAGTGGGAAATCAGGAACGGAGTGTCTTGATACTATGTTCCATCTGCATACCCTGCAATATGCTACATGCAGGATACAGCGTGAAACTAAAAAAAAAAAGATAAAATGTGTGCCACACCTTATTCACATGTTTGCCTTTTGCAATTTACATGGGCAGGTCAATCGTGCCTCGACCAGCACAACGAAACTAGATAACAGGCTACATTAAAACCCTTGCACTACCATAACGTTGCCAATTCTTTGTGTGACATAAACAGCCAAGTTAACAATACATCAATTCGGCAACTAAAATTGTTTTATTTCGTATTTTAAGCTTTAATACAACGCAATAAGGGAGATTACGGCTTGATTTATAATTAAGCACGTGTCAATAGCACAATACGTGAAGACGAACGTGAGTAAAATTTTTTTTCAAAGGCTGTCTCTCCGTGATGAAATAAGTTTATGCAACGATGAATTGTAGCCGTATAATCTGGAGCACTGTTTATTTTGCCAATATATTATATTTTTTAATCTTAAAAAGTTATTTTGCAATATAATTTTTTATCTGCACATGACAACGGCGTGGAAGGCCGTCGATATAATTTTCGAATAACTTATTTAGTTTATACTTTATTTTTTTTTGTCATATATTGGTAAATTATTTTTTAATAATTTGTATATTTGTAAAACATTAGGTAAACATAATAACGCATTAGGTTTAAATAAAAATGCACGACGTTTCTTAATCATAATGTTTAAATAATTAATAACTTAATAATCCAATTAAACTCTTAAAGTAGTGCAATAAATTAAGCTTAATTATACCGTCAGTCGCGCATACCATGAAATCTTAAAACTAACTTGGAATTTTAAATATTTACCAAGTGTAACTTGTACCGAGGCCGGTAAATGTAGTGTGAGAAACAATAGGAGCATCAGAATAAGGGACTATCCCTGTTTTAATATTTTGTACTAAAGGAACCTCAACTTCCTTATTCGCAAGTATACCTGCGTAGGGCTGCGATACAGCATTTTTATGTGAATACGAATTTAACAATGCTAAAGTATTAGGATAACCATTTATACTGGGTTGTGCCACAGAGTATAAAGTGGTGTAGATGGGTGATTGTGCATTTTGTGGTGAAATTTTGGGACCCGAGGACAATATGGCATTATTGTAATTGTTCTTGAGATATATAGACTGTTGAATTACATCAGATTGAGTCTTCTTTTCCACGTCTGGTTCGAATATAGGTGCAGGTTCCTTAGAAACTTGAATTCTATTAATTTGTGATTGACTGATTCTGACAGGAGATAAGTAAACTCCCTCGGCGTGAACTCCCGCTTTACAAATAGCCATGCACGCTACTATTACAGATATCTGGAAAAAAAATATTTCATAATCAATTATGGTTAATCGAATGTAATAAAAATAAAAATCAATTTTCTATTGAATTTCTATATACCTTATCAATCATTTTTGTAATCAATACGACCACTACTTATTAAGTGACAGTATGTTGTAAATGTTAAGCTTTTATATACTGAAAACGTATGGAATTTATCTTGTTTCCATTATTCATATGTTTTTTACTATATCTTTAAAACAAAACTTGTTCTGACCTTAAACTTTTGTATGGACAACCGCATTCAGCAGGCCCCCAAAACGAAAAGTAGTTTAACCATGTTTTTGGTACTTGGTAATTTTAAGCATTATCACCTGCTTTAACCCTGAAGGTAGCTTTTGAACTTTGTCCGCAATTTAAATTCATTGGGTTTTTAAATTAATAGAGTAAAAATTAAAAGAATATGGCTTACATTGATTAGCCTCGAGTCGAGTAAAAGTTAGTCTTTATTACTTTTATGTTTTTTTTTTTTTTTATTTTCATATACCTTAAATTTCGGTTGGCTTAGTCTAAAATAAAACAGTTATTTACTAAGTATTGTCGCCATTATGGCAAAGCGGAATAGAGTTTAACTGTAAAAGCGGCCGTCGGTTCGATCCTCACTTGTAGAAATAAGTTATTATTATTTCCTTGCTTTAACAATACAAAGCCCGGCGTTGGGTTTGACCACTCATCAAATTACGTCTCGAATTAGTGTAGAAAGCGGAGGATGGAGAATATTGACTCTAGGCTCTCTTTCTACACTGATATACAGAAGATTTTCTGAACCTACTTTATTTTCGGAAAAAGTATATGAGCTAAAAACAAATTCATAGATTATCAATATTGTATCCTTGAGTATTTGATTAAGCCGACCGACCAATTTAAGACGATTGGCGATAGTCGAAGATAAAGAGATACTTGTTCTTATGCAATACAATTTAAAAATTGCTCCGAACATTTCGCACTTACCATATAATATATATATGAAATATGTATCTATAGTGTATATAATATTAGCATCCGTTAGCATATTAGAAGTGTGGGAGTGACCCAAATAATGAATTGTATGTAAACAAGTTACATATCACGCTATCGTTATGTATGATTTATATCGCTGTCGATATGTTGTAGAGCTTTATGTCAATTGATTTCTATTGAATTTGTTTATTTATTGGCTTAGAACTCATATCATATCGTTATTTTATTTTCATTACTTTATGAGAAATAAATTTTATTTTTTTAAATATAAAATATAAAGACACACTCTTCCGACGGACAAGGGTTCAAACCATCGATGGCTAGGGCTCCAGAGAGAGGAACATCCTAACAATACGCGCCGTCTCAAGTAAAACTGCTTCTACATTCGGTTCTTGATCCAACATCCAATCTTTAAAGATGTTGGTCAAGGCTTTTCGCTATTAAGCCTTTAACTGAAACCACTATCGGCATCATGATAGCCGTATTGACACCCCACATGGCGGCAATCTCATGGGCTAAGTTGAAAATATTTCGAGAGAAAGAGAAAATCTAAATGAAATATTTAGATTTACTCTTTCTCTCGTCACGAGATGGTCGTCATGTGGGATAGTAACGTCTACCATCACTGCGAGGTGCCACTCGGTCTACTAGTACTATATTAGGTCTATTAGCAACAGTATACCTGTCAGTAATAGTAGACCGATCCCAGTAGAGCAAAGCTCAGCTATTTTCAAGAACAGACGTGGGATTGTACCTATAGTAAGGCACCTCCAATTTCACAAGACCATATTGTAGAAAGTGCATTATTTAGAATGCTTGATACAATAAAATATATTAAATATTATTAGTACTTTATTGTCATTTCCTCCCTCTGGAATACGCAATACGCCTCCAGAATTCAATGGAAAATGTGGAACGGAAGTCTTTAATGGGAACGAAGTATCTTAACACTACGTCAAAGGTTCCCTCTGCCTACCCTGCTACGAGCAGGATACAGCGTGAAGCTTATTATATATACATATAACTTTCATATCAACCCACTGCTTTGCAAAAACGAATCTGTAATATCTGATGACATTAGTAGTAGTATTAGCAGTAAGTGACATAATCAAAATAAATTATAGCCATATATGTAAATGAAAATGACAATTAATTAATTTAAAACGTAAATTTATGTAAATTTATATCAATTATAACATGAAAAGTATCTAAATTGAGCCTTTAGAATTGATTGTAAGAATATTTCTGTGATTTATATTTTTAAACGAAAGTGATATATAAATATATATATAATGTTTATGTATAACTGATAAAGCAATGAAAGTGTAATGCGGCTGAGTTCTTCAACGCATTAATAAAACATGGAGTGGGTAAGTGCCCGCTCATGTTGAATCACAACGAGGTTTTTTTTTCACTAAATCTTGGGTAAGATGAAGTAATTGTATTTTTTTGGCAATTTAAATAAGTTATAGATAATTTAATAACATATTTATATATAGAGCGATTGAGAACGTCGTAGCGCAGGTGTGACTGTAACGCGACGGTTCTTGGTTCAGTACCCAGAGGATGGTGTTTGGGAGATAATGAATTATTATTTATTACTATTTTTAATTCTTCTCTCTGATACCAAGGTAAAGGCCTGGCGTCGAGTTCCGTCGTTCAATGTGCGCAATGCCTCGAAAAATTCGGCAGAAAGTGGGGAACGACGTATTTTAACACCGGGTTACTACTACTGCTGCGTGCGTGAAGCTAAATAAAAATGTTTATATTTTTTTCCTTTATAATATACGTTTAGACCTGCGATGTAGTTTTTAGTATGTACTATGTTCAGGTTCAATCACTTCCAAGATTTTTCCTTACGTAGTATGGAAGATAGAGGACAACTTAATGTTAATACACTCCGTTTTTCTTTTCGCCCAAATCCAAGTGGAGGAGCTCAATGCTACGTTTTAGAGATTTTAGCTATCAGATAATAATTTAATTATGTTATCTAATGTATAATGTATAGAATATACTTTTGAAAAAGATTGATAATATAAAGTAATCCATTGCTTCTTAGACTATTTATTATTCTATTTGTTGTTCATTTGTCATTTGGTGGAAAACAGCTCCGGTTATTTGTCCTTTTGTTGTATATTTTCAAGAATTTTTTGATATAATCACCAACTTTGTATAAATAAATTTAGTATGTATTATGTATTATGTATATATATGTTATCGTAGGCCGGTCGTGGCACAGCGGCACGAGGTGTGACTGCAAAACCGACTGGTTCTGGGTTCGATTCCCACTCGAGGAGATGAAATATTTACTTAAATTTATATTTCCATTTCTTCGCTCTGGTGTAGAGGTTAAGCGCGGCGTTGAGTTCTGCCCCTCAACACGCAATGCCTCCAAAATTCGGCAGAAAGTGGGGAACGGAGTGTCTTAACACTAGGTTTCCTCTGCCTACCCTGCTGTGTGCGGGATACAGCGTG
>JAATLQ010019064.1:7717-37217 GCA_013421005.1 Heliconius erato x Heliconius himera
TATCGTTTATTATATGTATATTTTATTGTAATTTGACATAAATATGATAAATGTGCATAAAGTCCTACCCGTTGAGACACTTTCACGCATGCGCTGCTTTAATGGTAAGTCCTACATGAAAATAATGTACTAGAGTATTATTCCTCTTAATAAGATCTACAAAAAAGTCAGCGACAGCATATTTGTATCTTCTAAGGATAACATACAGTGAGCATATTTCTGTCTAAAAATAGTAATTTAAAAATATTTTTTATTGTGAGGCATGTTTGTCCATAATAGTATCATTCCTTATCTTTTTAAATACTTTATTAATTTTCTACGTTAAACAAAGATAAAATTTGTCCTTTACACTAATTTGAAATTACGAATAGTTTTAGAGAAAAACGCATTTAATTGTTGACACATCACGCCGGCTATAAACCGCAGTTTTGGCGCAAGTTTCATTTATTACCTTACTCTCAGCATATAAATAAGTATATTAGTTATGTTGGCTATTTAACGGAGATCAAAACTGTCTTTTGCTGTTTTTCATTTTAATAAGTACTTTAGAAGTTGTTACAATATCAAAAAATCCTATCTGCGAAACGGCTCACCACACGCCATGCGTCCCCCCGCGCCCCGCGACGCGTCCGCCGCGCCCGCCTGCCTCTGTAGCGAAGTAGATTTAGATGCGATTGTACGTATTGGATAATTAGAGTTTAATGTAATATTTCAGCGCGATATATTTAGTTTCATCTTTTTTGATTAATAGAATAGTCTACCTACTATTCTTTTGTTTATCATTTCTTTCGTTTAAGTATCCTGTTGTTTATTTTGTTTACTCTTCTTCTGTTCTTTTATTATTATTTTTTACCTTTTTAAACATTTCCTTTTTTAATTAAATTATGCCACGAAAAAGTCGTTCATAGTTCGTAGAACAAGAAATGCAAATAAAAATCGTTTAAGTCTTACTAATGAAAGCGTAGAGGAGACGGAAATTAGACTGTAATTTAAATATATTTTCTTATTGTAAGGGATGTGTGTTCATAATGATATTAATCCTTATCCTTTTAAATAAGTTATTAATTTTCTACGTTAAACAAAGATAAACTTTGCTCTTTACAATATTTCGAAATTACAAATAGTTTTAGAGAAAAGCTATATCGACTCATGTTTAACCCTTACTTTCAGTATATATATAAGTATATTAGTTACCTTTTGGCCATTTAATATAGATTAAAATGTTGTTTACTGTTTTTCATTTCAATAAGTACTTTAGAAGATTAGTAGCACAGATTTAAAATTACTAGGTACTAAAAAATTCTTGCTGTGTAACGGCTCGCCGCCCACCACGCGTCTCCCTGCGTCCCGCAACCTTTTGCTTATAAAAATGGATTCGCCGCACCCGCCTGGCTTCTTTCCCCCGGGCATGGAAGGAAGGCCTGGTCATCATGTTGCCCAAAGCTGGGAAGAGCCCACAGCCTGAGGGATACCGATCTATAACCCTCCTTAGCGCGTTCGCCAAGCTGTTCGAGAAGTTATTCCTCTCACTTCTCCACATAGGGTATACCACTCTGGTTATACTACGCCGCAACAGCGATCAACCGAAAGGAGAGTGCAATAGTAGTCTTCTTCGACGTAGCGCGCGTCGGCCGCGTTAGCACCCGGGCCTACTTCATTAAGTGCTCAGAGCCGGCACCCCCCAGCACGTCGCGCATGTCTTTGCCTCCCTGCCTCAGTGACAGGATATTTTGCGTGAGAGTTGAGAGTTCGAGGTCTAGCAGCGACTCGATCGCTGCCGTTATTCCCCAGGGCAGCATTTTATCACCTGCTCTCTACGCACTATACACTGATGACATCACAACGCCGTAGCGAGTATCACTCAAAGAGAAATCCTGCAGGTGGTCCAGAACCTCATCCTCCTTCGAGTGATGCAGGCGCCATACTGAGTGAGGAACACCACGCATCATCGCAACATAAAAATAAAAGGCCTGGAGGTACACATTGGTCGTCTCGCGTCCAACGCATTCCGCTGCGCCAATCGAGCCACGCACCTAAGGAGCAGTACTCCGTGGCATACCCGGTCGCCAGAGGTCAGACGTAAGACTACTTCCGAGGGACTTTCTATTCTCCTCCAAATCCGACTCATGAGCCTTGTATTGAACCTTGGTCGTTTAAGATGGGCCTCCCTCAGGAAACCGAGGTCTCTCCTGACTGAGTTGATCGCCTAGATGGCATTTGATAATCCTTCCAATTTCATGCTGTGTCAACGCCCAGATGTCGTTTGGAGCTACTACGGAGATGGACGAGAGAATGCTTCCATTCTGCGCTTGGTTCTATAGCAAAGTTAATTTAGAAGCGATTGCACGTATTTTGGAGTTATCCAATAATTATAATGTATTTCAACGCGACATAGTTGGTTACATCTTTCGTTTAAGTATTTTTGGGTAAGAGAATAGTCGGTAGTCTGTTGTTTATAATTTCTTTCGTTAAAGTTTTCTGTTGTTTGTGTCATTTGTTTAAGTGTGTTTTTTTAAATAGTTGGAACATCCTTATTGGAACTACGAAAATGCGGGTTGCATTAAGGTTTAAATAATTTTCACATTAGTAATCTTAAGTGTTTTGCAAACATAGGTATATTACATGAATAATTCAGTAGTTAAAGCGGGCGAAGCCGCGAGCGGGTCGCTAGTGTACATATAAACTTGGTAATTCAATGAACGCTTATAAATGTGACGTAGAAAAAATAAATCGTGTTTTCTTTTTAATTTTACGGTTACAGGAAAATGTAATTGTGCTTAGATTGGAAGAATACTGACATATTGATGTTTTAATCATCTTTTAAAGTGGAACTGTTAGGAAGAAAATCGATAAGGGAGAAATTACATACTCCTCTAAATCTTTGCTTTCTTATCTAATATTTAGGCATTTACAGTCCACAAAGTTACTTACTATACAGATTTTTAAAACTTCACGCTGTATACATAGGTATGCATGGTGAACTTTCGAACTGTTAAGATACTTCCGGTCATCATTTTCTATCGCAGCAATTAGTTATCCTTATAAACGCTTGAATCACTCCTAAAAAGCTTTTTTAAAACTACCAACATAAATTATTTGAACCGTTATCTCACCATTCAATATTTATTTTTATACACACGCCTATTGCGTAACAAAGACGTTAAAAGAGCTACAATATTAAATTATTCAATGTTACATTCACCCCGACAATGTAATAAAATTTTAGTGATATGTTTACAAGTACGCTATTTAACGCCTAAAATGAATATAATATTTTCTATTTAATCATAATCCCTTTTTTAAGTAAAATATAGTTCCAGAAGACACAAAAAATCATGTGGGAAAAGGCACGGCGTAAAGTGGGGAACGGAATTGTCTTATTGGGAATGGAGTGTCGTAAGACAGGGTCCCAAGTTCCCTCTTCCTACGAAGCATGAAGCATGAAACTAATCACGTTTTTATACTACTGTGCTCGCCGCTGTAACTTCTATGTATTAGTAACTGAATATTTTCCCTGGCCTTTCCATTAAACGAGCACAATAACACCAAATTATTGTACAATCATCTAAACTACACACAGAGACTAGGGGCACGAGTGTGTGTGTGTGTGTGTGTGTGTGTGTTCACAGGTTGTGGGTTTCGTTCCCACGCTAGGAAATGAAATATTTAATCTTATAATTGCTTTTTAGGGTTCCGTACTTTTTAAGAAAAAAAGCAATTATAAAATCACTCTGTTGTCCGTTTGTTTATCTGTCGGACAAGACCCTTTATCTCAGGAACACTTGGAGATATCGAGTTGAAATTCAAACCATATACTTAAATCTACAGCCCCATGATTTCCTGATAAAAACATATTTCTATATTTACTAAGAATAAAGATATGGCCGTTTATATCGCAAAAAACCCGTATTTCGAAAATCTGAAAATTAAACGTTTGTGGTTAAATCCTAAAAAAATTAAAAGGGGGCAAAATAAGGTATTAAAAACGCTAGTTTATGTGAGATATCAGATGGAAGGGCTCCGGTTAAGCTAAGCATGAATTTCAGAAAAAGCCCGAGACCTCCAGTTTTTATATGGAACCCTCGGTGGGCGAGCTCAACTCGCATTTTTCCGGTGTTTTTTTATTTTTTTGCTCTGGTGTTGAGATGAGCGACTCAACAAGCCTCCAGAATTAGGTGGAAAGTGAGGAGCGGACTGTCTTTACTCTAGGTTCTGCCTAAACCGCTACAATGTAAAGCTGAAAAAAACCAGCACCTAAACTTTGTATAACTGACAAGTTTGCTGTTGATGCACACAATGATATTACAAGTGGAATAAAATCAGTTTCTTAGATTTTATAACATTTTTGCTAGTCGACCGAATAAAAGGTTTCACTGTTTTTAATTTTTTTTTATGTTGAATTGAGATTGATTTCTGATAACCATTTGTCAGTTATCCAAATATTTATTTCATATTTTTTTAGATTCACGCTTTATCATACATATAGCAGGGTAATAATATTTTAAACATTTTTAAAGTGGTAATCCACACTTAAAACTAAATAAATATTTTACTAAATATGTCAGTAAAGAGAACCTACTAAAGTAAAGACACTCCATTCTCCGCTTCTCACCCATATTCGAGACCACTGAAAATTGATTATTATTTATTTTTAACATTTTTAAAGTGTTATTCCACACTTAGGAAAGAAAAATACTTATTTAGGAAACGTATAAAAATTTGAACGTACCGCTACATTCAAATTTGGATAGATATTGATTATTATTATTATGGCATTATGGAAATATGTACTTTTCAGATATTTAAGCATAATATTATGGCAACAAAAAAGGAAAAAAGATAAACTTTTCGCTTTACCCAATAATTAGTTACGTCTTAATAGCACTGCCATCAGAGCCTTATGTTTCGATACCAGCTCGTGTCGATATTACTTGGAACTCGAGCTGGATTCAATATTTCCATAAACTTCAAGTTGGTAACTTAAGTCGAAGTAGACTTCGGTCAAACAGTTTTAATTGAACTATAGCGTCAATTAATGTGTTATTATAATATAGTGGACTAACAGTAAACTTATGGAGAAAGAGAAGGAGATATATCGCTTATATTTTTTTTTTCTGAAAGACTCAAATGTATTTCTACATTTATATCACAGACCAGCGATTGACGATAAGCACGATGGTTGTGGGTTCGATTCCCATTCGAAGGAATGAATTATTTTTATATTCTCGTTAAATTTCACCATTCAATGTCTCGAAAATTGGATGCAAAATTAGGAAACTTAATGTTTTAACAATGGCTTCTATCTGCTTATCATATATGTACTCGTATATATAAATGGAAAAATGTTGTTTCGGTATACTAAAAAGAATTAAAATACTGAATATTTGTTACGTAATTTAATTAATAAAGTAAAAATGATAATTATTTATTTATTCATACAAATTAATATAGTTTATAATCTATACTAGTATATAATGAATAATTTTCATTTCTTCGTCTTTGTAAGAAGACAAAGCGCGGCGTTGAGTTCCGCTATTCAACACACTATGTCGCGAAAATTGAGCGGTGTGTCGGTAATATACAAATACCGTTAACTTATTTTTTCTGTGGAATCGAACTCTGAAACTTTTGAATTGCCTTTTATAATAATGAACATATTTTAACTTACTAAAAGATCTGATATCATTTACACATTTCAAAGCTTAACTAAGACATATTTAATTCCCAAGAGATTTTGCAACTTTTGAATTAACACAACACTGCGACTTATTATTTATACATTTTGCGAGTAACTGTAATAAATTATCAAATCAGCTTCACGCTGTATCCCGCACACAGCAGGGTAGGCAGAGGGAACCTAGTGTTAACACTCCTGTTCCCCACGTTCTGCCGAATTCTGGAGGCATTGCGTGTTGAGTGGCAGAGCTCAACGCCGCGCTTAACCTTGACACCAGAGCGAAGAAATGGAAATATAAATTTAAGTAAATATTTCATCTCCTCGAGTGGGGATCGAACCCACAACCAGTCGGTTTTACAGTCACACCTTGTGCCGCTGCGCCACGACTGGCCTCGGTAATAAATTATATTATGATTAAATAAATATATATTTTTAATTTTACGCTCTATCCCGCATATAGCTAGGAAGGGAGGGGGGATCTGGAGAGAAGACACTCGTTCCCCATGCACTACCTATTTTGGAGTTATTATATGTTGAATAGAGGAACTTAACGCCGCCTTTCTACTACTTGAGCGAGGGAACCAATATAGTATATCCATCTGTGAGGGAATCGAACACGAAACTGTCACGTTTACAGTCAGACGCTATACCTCTACGTAATATTTTTACCAATAAAACGAAATGATCCCCAAAAAGTATTTGTAGAGCAATATTTTCAATATTTGTTAAACTCGACGCCGTTATATCAAACCAGTAGAGTCGAGTGCTCTACGACAAAACTTCAAAGCCGCTGTAGTGGGTGAAAAAAGTTGGATTTTTTGTGGAAAATTTTTGTTCGTTTACAACGATTTTCGACAGCTAGCACGTATAAATGTAAAAAGCCATGGATACGGAGTCTCACTAATAAATATTGAACTCGACAGTTGTAGGTTCGATCGTTCGATCGATGAATGGATTATTTTTAAAAGAAACTATTTTAACCGTATTAATCGCGTATATTTTGTATTTTTATACATTTTTGGATTATTTTTATTCCCCAGCTCTGAAGTGGCAAGAGAAACTGAGGCGTTGACTCTCTCACTCTACAGATAAGGTCTGGAGTTCGGGTGAAAAGCGGAAAACGGAATGTCCATATTGTGCCTTTTCAATGCCTAGCCTACCATATTCGGAGAGAAGCTGAAAAAAATGTACGTACAATTTTTTTCATCACGAGGCCAGTCGTGGCGCTGCGGCACGAAGTGTGACTGTAAAACCGATTGATTGTGGGTTCGATCCCCACTCGATGAGTTGAAATATTTACTTAAATGTATATTTCCATTTCTTCGCTCTGGTGTCGAAGCTAAACGCGGCGTTGAGTTCTGCCACTCAACACGCAATGCCTCCAGAATTCGGCAGAAAGTAGGGAATGGAGTGTCTTAACACTAGGTTCCCTTTGTCTACCCTGTTGTGTGCGGGATACAGCGTGAAGCTGATTTTTTTAAAAAAGAAATTGTGAACAACTTATTTTTATCAGTTAGTTTGGATCTATGTTAATATAAGTATATATGTAGTTATTTGTGTATATTTTTGTTAAAAACTCGGAAAAAATTAAAATATGACTTAAACAGCTGACTATTCAAGAGGGTTCTCTTTTTTATAACAAAATTAAATCCAAATGTAAACCAAAGTTTTTATTTCTGTTAAGTATAATATGATGCCCTTAACCTGGCTAACTTTAGTAAATTATATATAAAAAAGATATATAGATTTTTTTCCTCACATGTGCGACAAAAAAAACTTTAGTTTCTCAGTTAATTTCAAATATTTTTATTCTACTTTCATTTACAAAGTGCTCTCGTGGATATAGAGAGTATTTCTTAATCGTCAACACTTTGGAGATTATCTTGATGAATATCTTCTTCTAATAAGTTCTCTTCGACATTCGGCTAAACTTTCAAAACATATTTGTAACGTTAACTACAATAACTACAACATATGGAGACACAAGCGAGCGACTGTAAGCCCAACGGTTGTAGGTTCGATTCCCACTCGAGGATATGAAATATTCAATAATTTAATTTCTTCGTTCTAGTAACGAGGTAAAGTGCGGTGTTGAATTCGGCGACCAGACCAGACAGAATGTCTCCAGAATTAGGCGGTAAGTGACTTGCAGAACGTTCCCTCTGCCTATCCTTGCTGTGTACAGCTATAAAAATAGAACCCATAATACACAGGTCATAATATTTTTAATTCTTCGCTTTGATACCATGGCAAAGCGGAGGGAGAGCAGCGTTAAGTTCCGCCACTTATCACGCAATGCCTCGAAAACGCTGAGAAAAAAGAGAAGAAATATATTACTATGCCTATATTATAAGTTAAAGTTGAAACACTTAAAAGGAAGTGGAGACAATTTGTCTCCTTAAAAAGCTCTTAGACTTAAGACTTCAAAGAAATTGATTCATATCAATGAAATCGCTCAGTCGTATAATACTATACCTTATAGATTTTTTTTTATTTATATACTTTTTATTTATTTTAATATACTATTTTTTCTTTATTTTTTTAATTTTTGGCAGCGTGGGCAAAGATGTTGTAATATTTAGACAAACTCTTTCCTGTTTTTTTTTTCGAATGTTTCGGCACACTGCGTGTTGTATGGCGGAAATAAACGCCGAACTTTATCGGAGTGAGTATATAAAAACGGTTCAATCCTTTGAGCGGGTATCGAACCCACAAGACGACAGACCGCAGAATATCTTATTATTGACGATGTTTTTTTAATTAAATATGAGGTTAATGCTGCAGAGGGTAGCCTGTCTCTGAGACATTATAAACACTATGTGGCTGCTTGGGAGGATGTATCGGCCTCGGCTTGCGCTCTTCGACTGGGCTGGGACTGATGATGAGAAAATACTATCTTTAAATATTATGGCGCAGCAGTCTATCTTCTAACAGTAAGCGCGACCGTAGCAGGTTAGATCGCCACTGAAAGAATTCATTATGTTGAATTCCATTTCTAAGTATGTAGCATTTTGAATACGCACATTGAGGACGGAAAGCAAAACGGGGCGTAGTGTTACTATAATGAGTTGTCTCGGCCTAACGTGTCGTGCGGTAAAGGGCGTGAAAAAAAAATAATTTAGAATTAAAAAATATATTTATACGTATAACAATTATTAAATTCTTTTCTGTTTCAAAAATAAATCATGTGAAGTTCAAATATATATGAGAAGGAGCATGTCTTTGAAGTAACTTTATAACTCAGTGAATATCAGAGCTGATAATTTGGATGATATGATATTCAATACAAGTAAGGTTTCGTATTTAGATATTGAATGGCACAATCTGACCGATGCTATGAAAAAAATAACTTCACGCTTCATCCCGCATAACTGCGTCTTAAGAGGCAAGCCAGTGTTAAGACACTCTGTTCCCCACTTTCACCCATTTTTTGAGACATTTAATTTCGTGAATCAAGAGGCGGAGCTCAATCCCGCGCTCTATCTCCCAAATATTATTTCCTTTATTAATAAAATATGTATAAGAAAATTTGATGAGCTGCCATTTATAATAAGCAAATCAACTTAATTTTGTTTCAAAACTGTAATAACGAGGTATAAAAGAAATTAAAAAAGTATTCGCTTTCGCGTCGGTTCACGAACTTTATACCATTTTTCAAGCGTTTCAAATCGTTTTGTGATATTGAACTTTGCATGATTTCGTCCCTTTATATATTTTCGCAGAGTTTTTTTTATTTATATGGGAAGGTACTATTTTTTTACTTATGGAGGCTAGTCGTGGCGCAGGGGCACAAGTGTGTCCGACTATCAAGTGCGCGACTGGTAGTGAGTTCGATCTCCACTCATAATTCCGTGGAATATGAGGAACCGAGTGCAACACTACGTTGTTTTTGCCCTGCTCTGTGCAGGATACAGCGTGAAGCTGATTAATTAATTAATTAATTACTATTTTTCCGATTTCGTTGAAATTTATCTTACACTCCCTTAAACATAAAAATACATCAGCTGAACTCTTAAGAAACATAAGCTAAGTTAAACTGTTTCCAAATTTACTATATTTACAATGAAATTGTTGAGTTTTTTCTTATCCTTTTTTCTTATGTGAGAAAATAGCTGATGTTTGTAACTTTAATAGATTTGTAAAGTAAATAACAATTTGCTTTATAATCTATATAAACGCATCAAATGTGAAATACGTTTTTTTTATTGCAGCTTCCTGCTATATCCTGCATATAGCAGTGTTATCGAATCCACAACCGTTTCATATACAATCAACATGCTTGCACCACGGCAATCTCTTTTCTAAAACAAATTTTAGTCCAAAACATGAACTTGTCAAGGCTACAACAAGAAATCATGAGTAACGACCAAACGATCTTATAAAAGTAGGCTATTGTAGTATTTTTCATACAATTCTACACAACGGTAGGGTATCAATCTTCTATACGTTAAAGCCACGTAGAAAGAGATTTTGTAAAACGTCACGTTACTTATGAATTTAGTTTGAGTTTGAGTTATGAATTTACTTTAGCATTATATTGTATGACTAAAATAACTATATCATGGCAATATTGATAGGTTAATGATTAGTAGTGGGTTCGATTCCTACTCGACAGAATTATTTATCTTTACTACGCTCCGGTAATAAGACCAAGCGGCCTTGAGTACCGATACTCAATACATAATGACCCGAAAATTGGGCGGTGCGTGGGAAACAGAGTTTTAACACTAGGTTCCGTCTGTCTCCCTGTATGTAACAGGATACAAAGTGAAGCTAAAAAAAATAAATAAAACGGTTTTCTCACTCATTTTTATTAATGTAATATATTTTAGACATACAAGAAAACTTTGTTAGATCACTCCGATCATGGACATACATACATACCTCTTTCTCATATTGTCTTTTACTTTGCCCTAGTTTGTGTGCCCTTTTACTAATGTATGTACACATGTTATTGTTTTAGTTATTCTGTTACTAAATAAAATGTAAAAATAATTCTAAATGACTAGGTTTTGCCTGAGACTTCAACTCCGGGGTTAAATTGTTTAAGTCAGAGTCGTGTATGGCTAGCAAAAAAATATGTTACCCCAGTATTTCTGGAAATTTGTGTTCAAGCAAAAAGATCTGTTCAATTTTATTATTTTTTTTGTGATTTCAATATACAAAGCACGGCGTTCGTTTTCGCTTTTTATATCCTCGGAATATATTAACACTAAGTTTACTTACAAATTTACTATATGTAGAAATTTAATAAAAAGGGCACAAACGTGCGACTGTGAACGCGATAGGTTGTGGGTTCGATTCCCACTCGACGAAATTAACTATATAATATTTTCATTTTCTCGCTCTGGTAACGAGGCCCAATGCGACTGAGTTCCACTGTTCAATAGGATGTTTCCAGAGTTCAGCAGAAATTGAGGAACGATAGACAAGTCTCTTAATGGGGACGGAGTATCTTAGCACAAGGTGCCTAGGTTACCTCTGCCTACTCTGCTATGTCCAGAGTACAGCGTGATGCTGAAAACAGATAACAACACTGAATAGAATAGCAATTCGTGATATCATCACAATTTTTTTTTGTTTTTTAATTTTCTTCAAACCTATAATGTTTCTTTAATGTTAAATTTTATATAAGCTTCTTAGGAAATTAAAATTTATTTTCTTTCAGTTTGGGAAGTTTTAAATATTACATTTTGCATATTGTGATACGGATTTATTCTTGTTGGAATCTTAGCCGAGTAATACCAGTTAAAATTACAAATCCCCTAAAGGTTAATTTTATATTACCAGAAATAAGATATCTCTATCATTCGGCTTAATAAATATATTTTCAAATTATAACTAGGGTAGGAAGAGGAAACCTGGGAACATAGTATTAATACCACCCGTAATACTTCCTTACTTTCTCCCGAATTACTAAAGAGTGTTGAATGGGGGAATTCAACGCCTGTGCCTCTGCGCTACGACGGAATCAGTGTTTTAATTATTGCTTATAAATAAAATAAATCAGCTTCACACTGTATCCCGCACACTGCAGGGTAGGCAGAGGGAACCTAGTGTTAAGATACTCCGTTCGCCACTTTCTACCGAATGCTGGAGGCATTGCGTGTTGAGTGGCAGAACTCAACGCCGCGCTTGTTCTCAACACCAGTGCGAAAAAATGGAAATATAAATTTAAGTAAATATTTCGTCTCCTCGACTGGGGATCGAACCCACAACCGCCACGACTGGCCTCGATTTATTGGTTATTATGGGAAATTATCTACTTTCTCTATTTAATTTTACTGATTACTACTTACCTTAAGCCATCATTATATAGTGGTTCAGTGTCAACCTGTAAACGCGATAGTTGTAGGTTCAGCTTGCACTTGAAATAATGAATTATTTTAATATCCTTTCTCGGGTAATAAAAGTCACGAAATGCCAAAGTCACGTAATGTCACGAAAATTCGTTGGAAAAAGGGGGATGGGTGTATCTTAACATCAGGTTCCTTCTGCCTTCTCTGCTATATGCGGGATACAGAGTAAAACTAAAAAAAATACTCCTGCGTTGCATATATTATTAACAGCATAATTTAATATCTAACAGAATAGACACGAAATGTCCCGCTCTGGCGCACAGGCGTGCATCGTCGCACATCTGTAATGGTTGCAAGTTCAAATAGTTTAGTTTTGGGTCACTGGCTCTCAAAGTTGAACGTGACTGTCATTGTATTTGGATGTATACATATAGATATATTGTAACTTTTGGTTATTTGGACTTGTAATTGTTGGTCGTGGCGCAGTGGGATAATTTTTGGTACATGAAGTACCAGAAGTGTCAAGTCCCGGTGGTTGTGGTTAAAAATACCACCCTGGAATTCTCTCAACGTAGTTTTTAAGCTTTACAATGTATCAACAGGATACGTTTAGCTTATTTATATCCATGTATAGAGGCCGTCGTGGTATAGTGGTGTGATTGTATGAGGTTCGATTTCCATTCGGTTTAATTTACATTTACCCGCTATGACACGACAAACTGTGGCGCAAAGTTTTGCTACTTAACACGTAGTCTATCTTAGTTCCACCATGTATAATTATTTTTTTTATAGATAGGTTACCGAATAAACGAAAGACAAGGTAAAGCTTAGGACTCTGAAATTCTACATGTGGTTTCCATATTGAGTGCAGAGAATTATTTATTTAAAGAATTTATTCTCAAAAAGAAATACAATTTCACTACATGAAAAAAGCACAATAAATGTAACAATTTACATCGCCTTACAAGTATTTGGAGAAGATTATCGTATATTCGGGGTAGGAGAAAAATGAGAATTTAACTTTTGTAGTTTACGCAAGCGGATTAGGCCAAAACTAGTATGATATTTTTTTCAGCCGTATCCCGTATAATGCAATGTAGGTAGAGAGAATCTAGTGTTAAGACACTCCGTTTCCCACTCTCCCTTAAATTTTCGAGGCATTGCATGAGTAAATGAACTCAACACCACGCTTTTGCTTTGGTACCAGAGCGAAAAAAATGGAAATATTAATAAATAATTCCATTGTTTCGAGGTGGATCGAATCCACAACCGTCACACACATGTACCTCTACTCCACGACCTCATCACAATACAAAGTATATAAGTAAAGTCAAAATGGCACGTCTATTAGAAACATTGTTGAAGTGTATTCTGACTTATCTAGGAAAAAGTTAGTGAAAGATAAAATGTAAGACTTTCTGAAAATAAATCAAGTTATATTCTACTACAGTGAATATCAAGGCTATCACAGCATATTGTCTCTCTGTACACGATACGTGAGGGTTCAATTTGAAGGAATATTTTCTTTTAATGATTTATATTAATTTCTCTGCCCTGGTAAAGTTCCGCGTTGAGTCCCACCACTCAACACACGCACCGCCCAATTTTCGGGACATTGTGTGTTAAGTGGCGGAAATCAACGATGAGCTTTGTCTTTTTACCAGAGCGAGGAAATGAAAATAATTCATTCCCTAAAGCGGGAATTGAACCCGAAACTGTACCACGACGACGTCCCATTAATTTGACACTGACAAAATATTATTCCTATTTCTTTGGTAACGTATTTTATTATTATCTTTTCTATATTATTGAATATAGAAATAATCGAACATCAGCGGAAAATTATAGAAAGATTTACAAAGCCTGATTTATGGCTGATGTATTAGGTTATTCTACAAATAAAGTAAAACCTGGAAGCTTCGAGCGATTGGTATGAAAACCTTAATATATATTTATCTATATGTTAAGTTTAATATTTATGAGGCCGATTGTGCCGCAGGGGCATTAGAGTGCGACTGTAAACGTGACAGATTGTGTGATCGATTCCCACTCGAGAGAACGAAATATTTAATATTTTTAATTCTGGTAACGAGACAAAAACACTTAACAAGCAATGCCTCCAGAATTTGGCGGAAAGTGGGAAACGGAACGCTGTATCCTGCACACTGTAGGGTACATAGAGGGAAAATAATGTTAACACACTCCGTTCTTCACTTTCTGTCGAATTCGGGAGGCATTGCCTGTTGAGTGGCAAAACTCAACGCGGCGCTTAACCTCGACACTAGAGCGAAGAAATGGAAATATAAATTTAAGTAATTATTTCATCTCCTCGAGTGGGGATCGAACCCACAACCAGTCGGTTTTACAGTCACACTTTGTGCCTATCGAGCTATTAATAATAGATGTATGCATAGTTTTTGTAATATATATACAGGGAGTGTATATATACATATATGGTTTGGATAAAAATCGTGAAATGAAAAAAAAATCCTACGTCTAAACTATTGAGTTATTTGGATTAATTTCTTTAGGTATGGGTTTGAAATATTTTACCCTATATGATGTTTCCGTAAAAGGAGCGCTGCCTCTTCCACCCTATATATACAAATGTAAGCAAAAAGTAATAAAACAAAAACAATCTTTTGTAGCCATTTACTTCAAGAGTTACATAAATATGAGAATATTTAACATATATACAATTATTTACAGATACACTACAATATTAGATTAAAACAATATTTTTTTACAATTATTTATATATAAAAAAAAACTATTACAATTATTCAGGATTCATACAAAATGGTAATAAATAGTTGACTAGAAAGTTTCAAGGTAACTTAAAATATTTAAGGGCGAGGCCAGTCGTGGCGCAGAGGCACAAGTGTGCGACTGTAAACGCAACAGGTTGTGGGTTCGATTCCCACTAGATAAAATGATAATATATTTAATATTTTCATATTCTAGCTCTGGTAACGAGTATGTTAAGTCCTGCCATTTAACAGGCCATACCTTCAGAATTCGGCGGAAAGTTGGGAACAGAATTGTCTTAATGGAAACGGAGTATCTTAACACTACGTTCCCAGGTTCGCTTTGTACGGGATGCAGCTTGAAGCTAAAAAAACATTGGATAAAACTTAAAATAAAGAATAAAGATACTTAGTTTATAATAAGCGTCATCGATACAACATTATTTTGTTTTTCTTTTATAATATAATAGGAGCCGAGCTTACAAAGCTCTAATTGGAAAACTTACAAGGTGGTACTACTTTCTAGTTATTATTATGTGCTTTTATTTTAATTATTTTTTAATATCATTTTTAAAGAAAACTTAACAAAAGATTAAATGATTACAAAACATTATAATTTAATAAGATTAAAAAAAAAGTTAAATATGAATAAACGTTTAATATTATTTTGGTAACTTTGATTTGAACTACATTTTTAAATAATCTTCTCTTAGTACTCCGTAGTGGAGTAATAAGAGCACTCTCTACTTTATCTACACACCAAATTTCAACAGAAAGTTCAGTAAGTTAAGCTTATACATTATGTTTTACATGAAATACCGAAAGAATTTTATGTATGTATATCTTCGGATTCTCTATTTTATATTAATTTCACCAACGACGAAATGAAAGTATTAAATATTTAATTCCCGAGTGGGAATCGAACCCACAACCATCGTAGTTAAAGTCACAAGCTTGTGCCTCTGTGCCACAATGTACAATATTTTTAGTTTGTAATTATTTCAAATCTTTCATAATATGTACCAGTATTTGTTTAGGCATAAGAATTAAAAACATATATTGTATGAATTATTAATAAAATAATTTAGGTAAAATGTAATTATACATTTTGCTTATTTTTCTTAATTTACTTTACAGGTCAGGAAAACTTAATAGACATACTATTAAAAGGCATAATTGTCACATTTTGAACACGCTATATAAACTTATAAAGTTCTAATTAACATGTAAAATATCTTATAAACTAATATATAATTCATTATAATTATCTCATACCTTTAAAATTGTTTACATTCAATTGCTTTTCGTTGGCCTTATTCTCTATTTATTTACAAACATATAGACATCCATTACTATAAATATTTATTTTTATAAATTTTCTTAAATCGTTTTAAAGCACCAGAAAAATTCCAACAGTAAAAAGAAACAAAGAAAGAAAGATATCTATGACATTATCTTATCGAAAATGTTTTTACATTTATGAAATACCATAACAAAATAATACAAAAAAAAATAAATCAATATAAACATTAGAAGAATTCTTTAAATATAAAAATATCATTCTTTTGTCTATATTAGTGATGTACTTAATAATATTTTAAATATTATAAGACTAGTTGTAGAGTATTAAGTAGCAATGTATAATTTACAACACTATTCATTAGAACCGTACTATAATCATTAAATATATTAATGTAATAAATTATTAATATGACACAATAATTTTATTTACACTTTTTTGAAGTATTGGTAGGTACTAACCTATAGGTATAAATTTTATTCAAAAAGTAGCGGCGAATAGTTTTTTTAGTGACACATTATTCCTTTCTCTTACTCTTGATATTTCCAAATTATATTTAAATACACTATGTTATACAGAACAGTTCTACGTTCAGAATACGTACCAAAAAGAATTTCACGAAAGGTAATAGTAATTTTTATTTTTTATGTATATATTATATGTAGATACATAATATAAATTAACAAAAAGATTTATTATATAAAATAATAGAATTTTATTTCAAAATATAAACAATATATAATAGATATACAATAAACATACAAACTAATATCTACATTTTATTACTACAACGTAAAGTCCAGTTTCCACCGTGAGCCGAGCGGGCCCATTAAGGACTACGACGAACTCGTAAGAGTAAACTGCATACTTGTATTTCCACCAATAAAATATGGTCGAGCGGAAAAGAGCGAGCGAGCAGAAAGAGTTGAAATGAATTCGCTTAGCTCTGAGGAGTGGAGCGAAGTCATTATAAAATATAAGATTTGTAGGACGCAAGGTAAACCTATTTTGAAGGAAGGAAGGTAGAAAGAAGGTAAAGTCTTACCTTCTTTTAAATATAAGTTCCTTACCTAGTCAGGTAAGGAAATTATATTTAAAAGAGGACCGTTCCACCCGCTCATTCCTCTTTCGCGATGTAAACCGGGTTTTAGTTAGCTTTTCATTACGTATTAATTACACTCACTTCTGCTCGAGTTAAGCACAACCGACGTGACCCGTATTTATAATATTATTAACATTATTCACTTACAAAAGTTGTTTATTATTATTATAATGAGAAAATATGATTACTTCAACTTTATACAAATGTAAAGCTTGTGGAAATTAGCGAAAAATATTTATCTTGATCATTTCTTTTTACTTTTAATTGGTATCTGGGACTTTCAGTTTGACAAATGTGTTGAAATTATCTACTAGTTCAGTTTTTCGTGTTTGTTTTTCATTCAAATTTTCATTTTTTGGATAGATAAAACATACAGCGTGGTGTTAAGTTCCGCTATCAAACTCGCAAAGCCTCAAATACAGGTGAAGAACAAAGAGTTTTAACACTAGGCCCTTTTTGTCTACCTTGTTCCACAAGGGAAAAACGTGTAGCTAGTAAATATTATGGTAAATTTATCTAGTACTATATGTTTCTGGTACAGTGAATAAAAGGACAGAGTGACTTTACACCACGTTCTCTTCGTATATCCCGACAAGAACTTTATGGGTTATCAGAGGTACGCGCAAACACTTGCACAGAATAAATATTTTAAATACCATAACTACTAAACTGCATACTATACACTACAATGTATAACTTAACATATTTTACTTAAATAAAAAAATCGGTTAAATACGACTCGGAATCGCGTTCTGTCCCAGTCCCATCCCCTCGCATCGCATAAACTACAAAATCCACTTACTTTTACTAGGAATGTTATAATAGAGATGTCGATCAAAGCGTAATGAACCCAAAAAAATGTAGTCACTTAAAAATATTCACAAAAGGTTCAACAATGAAACTTTTATCTTAACTATTGAGTTACTTAGTTTAACATAATAACTCAAAAAGAAAAATCTTCATCTCAATTTAAGTATACACTAAATAAAACTCCGTTTGCTATGAACAATATAATATTTTTCTAAATGCTTTTCTGAATTCAGGATTGAATATTGTATAAATTACAGGATTTAAGAAAGAGTTTATGTAACCGAGCCACGTGGTCAGTATGAAGACGGTGACTCCTGGAGAGTAGTTGAAGCCAAATTTGGTACAAATGGCGTCCAGTACTGAACATGTGAAGAATGGCGCCCAGCAAAATAGGAAAACACCTGTGAAATTAATTTATTTTATATAATTTGTTAATGTACTTCAATTTTATTTCAATTTCTTCAAATTTTAGGTAGAGGGAACGTGGGAAACCTAGTGTTAAGACACTCTGTTTCCATTAAGACATTTTCGTTCCTCACTTTCCGCCGAATTCTCATGACATCGCGTATTTAGTGACGGAACTAAACGCCGCGCATTGCCTCGTTACTTAAGTTTAACTATATATACCTTTCCTATGTACCTTTCGTTTAATAGGTAGAACTATCTAGTGAAATATTATTTAATTTTCTACTTTCTAATGAAATTTGAAATAACAAAAATCCAGTTTGTAGTTCTAGCTGCATGATAAGGGTATCTATATAATTGTTATATTTTGTAAAGTAAATATCTAATATATTGATATTATCATGAGCCTGCTGGATTGCATGTGTAGCCAGAGCCGGCAGACATACGTCATTTCAGAATAGCTGAAATTTTTAGGACTATTAGTCTAATATGTAGTTAGGCATCTTTGCGTCAGGTTTTATCACATGCATCCCAAGTATTTGTACGACTATACGTGACGACTATATGGGATTTTTATTCTAATCTATTACATATGGAATATAATAGATATAAAATCAATACATTTTTTATTACCCAGAGGCCACTCGAGGAAACGATTGACGCAGCGTTGAGTTCCGTTACTTAACAAGCAATGTCTTTATAACACTATATTAACACTAGGCTCCTTCTGTTTATACTGCTACCTACAGCGTGAAGCTATTAATAATAATAAAAAAATACCTAAAACAATAGCAAGTGTTTGCGTAGCCTTCTTCTCTTTCTTCGCGAAGGACTTGGCTCGCATCTTGCCGACTCTGTTCGCCCTGAAGATGGTGAATCTTGCTGCAGATGCTGCGCTCCTGAATCTTCGACGAGGAGTTGAGATAAGAGAACTGTTGCTTAGACGACTTAGTTTTTTCCTGTCGAAAGAATATTGCATAAATATAAAAAAAAAACAGGTAAATATTTTGATGTTTACATTTTTTTTAATTTTCTGGGATAAAGAGGACGTACTGATTCTTCATACATTTTCATGCTTTTTAGAAATAATAAAGAGTTTTGCGACTGATAAACCAGGAAAACATATTTATACCTTGGGTTCTTTTTTCAGTTTGATTAAATAAAATGCAATTTTGGATTATGTTTGCTACGGTTACGGATAAGCTAAATATTTTCTATACCTAGCCTGAAATATAAATGTATTAAAAAAATCTCTTTAAAAGCGAAAATTGAATAGACATTTTCGTTGATAAAATTTTCAAAACGAATTTAGTACAGAAAGCTCGTTAGGTAATTGTCAAAAGATTTATTGTTGAAGTCTCAATCTGCTTGGGTTAGTACTATCAGAGCGGATATATCCGGTCTGGACCGGACTCGAGGGTGGGGACGCGATTTAGATTTTATCTTATGTTGATAATATATCTATTTAATTCTTTTACTCCTTGATGACGCTATTTCATTTTAATATTATGTTTTTTAATTCATATGACACTCTGTATTCTATTTTGTGTGTATCTAGAGATATTAAGATGGTAAAAGATACTTTGAGTTTGATCGCGGCGCAGGGGCACCAGCGTGCTACTGTCAACTGTTTGACTGTTTGTGTGTGTGACACACGAAACACGAAGGCCCTATAGGTTTACTTTGTGATTCGTCAGTTCATCTGTTAAGACCATTATCTCCAAATTAAGTGGAGAAAGAAAACTGAAATCTGAAAACTGAGGTCTATAGTCCCTTAGAGCTCAGAAAAAATCAAGCTTCTAAGTCGACGCAATCATGCATCATTTTTATTGCATTTTGTATGTAAGTCTCCGCGTAATACAAAACCTATAGGGTACTTTTTATTAACTTACAATTATGACATTTGATAAGACATGAGAACGGAAGAGAAAAAAAAAAAATATATTACAAACAAACAATTGTAGTTAATTTCATACGAAACGAGTGCATAACTCATTTTGTCAACTTTTTATTTTTAATCCGACTTGCACTTGACCAGTTTTTTTAACTACGGTATAATACAATCCGTAAATTATTTATGGTGTATTTTAAAAAACAAGTTGAGAGAATATTTGTATTGGATATATTAGGGATTAGTGAACTTTAATACAAATATAAGCACTATTTTGCAACTCATACATAAAAATTTCCATCTTAATACTTAAGAAGACGTTTTCAAAATATTTAGAACAGTTTCACGTTTTTTTCCTATATAACAGGGTAAACAGAGGTACCTAGTGTTACGACGGCCCCTTTTCCACGCACGCACAGTCAGAAATGAAAATAATTTAAAGGTGGGGATCGAACTCACAATCATCATGTCAGACACTTATTTTTTATTTCTTCGCTATGGTATCCAAACGGCGTTGAGTTCTCACAGTCAACGCACAATATTTTAAAAAATAAGGAGGAGAGTCTAGAACAAAATTGACTCCGTCAATCCTTTTCCCTCTACCTCCAACGCTATGCGGCAAAAAGGGTGGTAGTATCTATAAAAAACCGGACAAGCGGGAGTCAGGATCGCTCACTGAGTGTTCCGTACAAAAATTGGAGGTCTCGAGCTTTTTCTGAAATTCAAGCTTGGCTTAGCCAAAGTCCTTTCATCTGATACTTCACTTGAACTAAGGCTAGACTAGGCTAGGCTTTAATACCATATGCCCCCTTTTTAAGGCTATTGTATTGTAGGATTTAACCACGAATGTATAGTTTTCAGATTTTCTCTTGAACTAGTACTACCTGTAAATGCTAGCTGCTAAATTTCATAGTTCTAGGTTAACCAGAAGTATCCAATTAATTTGGACATCCTTTATAGTGTGTGACTGCATATTTATTTGAATTTATATTTTCATTTCTTCGCACTGGTGTCGTGACAAAGTGCGACGTTGAGTTCATCAACTCAACACGTAATGTTTACAAAATTAGGAGGGAAAACAGTCAGTCAGTTTTCAGGAGGCGCGCGTTCGAGTCCCGCTATGTTCTAATTTTTATACGTTTTCTAAATAACTATATTAGTATTTTTATTTTTTCTTTAATTTCGTAATATTATAATTTTAATAGCAACTAAGGGATTTTTTTTAAGTTTCACACTGTATCCTATTATATATATATGTATCCATATAGTAAGGTAAGCAGATAGAAGACGAGACCAGTATCAAAACATTCAGTTCCAATCGTATTTCCCTACATTTTTCAGAGAGATTGCGTTGCCTTTGGGCACGTCGAATGAATGAGTGATGAGAGAATGGCAAAAAAGATTTATAACGGCGCGATTAGAGAGGTAGGGGAAGATCTCGGTTGACCTTCGAAAACACAGTATTGAAGATACTGGAGAAAAGTCGGGTAAAAGGCACTCCATACAATTCTCTCCTTGGGGTCCCCCAAGGAGAGAATTGTATGAAGAGGTTGATGACAGTGGACGAGGCGAAAGAGATATGTAGAGACCGTAGCGTTCGGCGCTCCGTTGTCTCTAACTACCCCGCTAGGGATAAAGCGTGAAGTTAAGTTAAGTAGTTCAGCGATTTTTTTTAAAGTAAGGCCACTGACCGTAAGCGTGGCTGTTGTGGGTTCGATGTCCATTCCTGGAAATTATTATTTTCATTTGTTATGTTTATTTCATCCTGGCAACAAGATAAAACGCGGCGTTGAGTTTCGCCACTCAACACAGAATATTTCGATGATTGAGCGGTGCATGGGGAACAGAATGTCTTAGCACTAAGTTCCCTCTGCGTATGTAATTTGCTATACGGAAAAATGCGTGACGCTTAAAGTATTGTTACTATCTTTCTAAGACTGAGATACTAATAGATAATATATACAGGATAGGAAAGGATACAGGAGGAAAGTAGGATTTAAACCTAGTGCCGCTTACTCACGTCCCGACTACGTGTAGATAATGTATATAAGTAAAAAATATTGCCAACTCTAATAACATGTCGCGTCGCACTTATGGCTCTTAGCGGAGTAGTGGAGTGAGGAGATCGGGGTAATGCTTGTTTACCAATGGAAATGCTATAAAGAGATATTTTCTTGCGTTTTTTTTAAGTTTTTTTGATTTTCAATGTCCATTTTAGATTGGGTTAGGCGGAGAGCACCTATAATTCTTCACTTTATTTTCGACTTTGCACACTATTCTAGAAAAATGGTTTAAATAAAGTAACATAAAATTTAAAAAAAACGGCTGAATCCCATTTTCAAGTTAGTAATACGCATGCAGTATTAACTACATATTAGACTATTAATCCGTCTGGAGGCCCGGGGATCTCAGTCTATTATAATTATAATATATATTTATAATCATTAAGAGAAAGCTATATCTAAATGTATAAAAAAATATGTTTAAATACGCAAAGACCAAGCCTAAATTACATATAACAAATATACATATATTGCTACATTTTCAGTCGCCGACCGCCTTAAGGTTGCTTAATAGAAGGGATGAGAGGATCTGTTCATCCAGAATTATGAGAGTAATCTTGTCCTGTTATAAGTTATTTTAGAAATTCTCTTTTGACCGTCTCGAGTGATTTTGTGTCTAAATCCTGTGTTGGATAGCGGCAAGCATGCGACTGTAAACTGTTTTGGGTTCGATTCCCACTCCAGGGAATGAAATATCTAATATTCCTCGCTCTTTTATAGAGCGCGCCTTTTAGTCTCGCTACTCAATACACAATACCTCTGTAAATCGGCGGTAAGTTGAAACAGAAGTGTTCCAATAAGAAACGCACTGTCTTTACACTAGGTTCCCAGGTTCCCCCTGACCATTCGCAATGTGTGGGAAACAACGTGAAGCTAAAAAAATAATTTAATCATTGCCCTGATTGCGGGTGCTACTTAAAATCAATGATTTTAAGTAGTATTCCGTTTACACTTAAACGTTCCACTACGCTACAGTGGATTCAAAAAATTAATTACTTGAAATAATTTTCTTCTTTTTTGTCAAATTAGTTACATTTCTACTAAATGACATTATATTTGGCATAAGAAATTGGATAAGAGATCATATTACGCTTATTAGCTTATATTCTCATATTAGTTCATATTCTCTATTTCAAAAAAATCTTTAGTAAAAACAAAGTTGTATGGACAACCGAGTTTTGCCATATATGGTAATTGGATCGTAACACATAGTAAATTGTTACAATATAACATCAACAACAGTAGTTCACAAAGTAAGACGATCGTATACTTCTGATAGCTTCTATCATACTGTTGAGTGTACTGGGGCTAAAACGTACTGGGAAATTCGAAGGCAAATCATCAACGTAAATGGTGATGAAATCAAACTCTACCAGACTTATAATAATATATAATTTATAACTTTTAAAGTGTTATTCCACATTTAGGCAAGACAAATATTTTTTTATAAAATGTATCAAAATTAAATGTAGCGGTATTTAAGCCTTCGGCTTTTGGAAATCGTCCAAAAGGAGCAATCCCGCTACGTATTTTTTTTTATACGTTGTCTCGATGAAAAATAGAAATAGATAACTTTATTTCTTTTACAATAAATATTAATTATTTTTGCATTTCTTCGTTCTATTGTGAGGTTGCACAGACACGCAGTGCCTCTAGAATTCAGCGGAGAACGGAAGTGATTTAATGGGGACGAAGTGTCTTAACACTAGGTTCGCAAGTTCCTCCTGCCTACCTACCTATATACGGAATACAGCGTGAAGCTAAAGAAAAATCCTTGCCATGTCAATGTATTATAATATGGGTACTTTAATATATTTTAATATACTTTGCTCGGAATGTTTTTCGTTTCAAAATTGTACATACTGTACACGTTTTTAATTTAGATTAAGAACAAAGGCACAAGGTGGTAATTCTTTAAATTCATTTCAAAATTATCTTTTAATTAAATAAAGTTTTCTTTTCTTTTTAGCAACACGGTTTTGTGAAAGACTGGCGATATAACAAATACTAAATATTTTATTAAATAATAAAAAAATATTTGTAAAAACAAAAACCCCGACTGCATAAAACTAAAAAGAAAATAAACAAGTCCAATAGTTTATTAGGATTAACAGTCGGGACCTCTTTAAATTATGCGGGGTTCCTGGTAAAGATTTTATCGATTGAAGAATTACTTATAGGTCCTGACTGTTAATCCTAATAAACTATTGGAGTTGTTTATTTTCTTTTTAGTTTTATGCAGTCGGGGTTTTTGTTTTTACAAATATTTTTTTATTTTTCACTTTTTTGTTAGAATTCATTATGGTAATCATAATCACGATATACCTTTTTGAAATCCTCGTAGTAAGCTCTTGAATTTGAGACCCATATTGTAGTATTCGAAACGAAAATATTTTTTTTTACTAAGTCCAATGGCGTCCCACAGCCGCCATGATGGTTTTTATTTAACGTCACCTACCTAAAAACACCTGGGCTACTAATACAAATCTAACGATACGTTAATTACGTAAATCCGTTCAGCGGTTCTGGAGATATGAGGTAATAAAGAATAATACATACATACAAGATACGCGCGAAAAACATAACCCTTCCTTAGCAGTCGGGAAAAAAGAATGGTATATTGTTTTTAAAATTATATTATTATTAGAAAAGATAAATATTGAAGATAATTGAAGAGCAACTGTACGTTTTTTTTTAATTACTATAAGTACCTATAAAATATAATCGAATTAGTTAGTGTTTTAAATTTATTTACCTATTGTATTGTGTGTCTGGCTCAGTAAATGTTACTCTGCAATGATAAAAAGGAATATATTACTAATGACATTTGATATTGTAAGAAATCATAAATTATATATCTTTTTATGCGGGAGAGGGTCCATGTATATTTTGCGGCGTTAAATACTGAGAATTTAGTTTTAAAACTTATTTAAGGGCACTGCGCAACCCTACATTTAATTACACTTCTATATTCGAAAGCGCGGAATTGAATTGACTACTCGACACAAAATGCCTTGCCAATGTATTGAATTCGGGCGAAAACGAGAGAACAGAGCCAGAGCCAGGCAGGCATATTTATACGAGATGCATACAAGTTGCAAAATTGTATTCTGAAGTATTTTTTGTAGCTTCACATATAGCAGTACCATAACTTAGTGTTAAGACACTCTCCGCTCCTTACTATCCCGCGAAATCTGTAGGCAGAAGCGAGGAAATGGAAATACTAAATATTTCATTTCCTCGAGTAGGAATCGAACCCAACCCTTTCACACAGTCACACGCTTATTTCCTTGCGCTATGGCTGACTAGAAAGAAGAACATTATTGTAATCGTAATACCTCCAGTTGAATGCGAAATTTAATTTGGGGAAATGATAACGTTGTATTTTTTTGTATATATTTTTATATACGCATAGAATATATTACTCGATTTTGCACTTTATGGGCCCAACCCAAAATCTTATTATGTGGCAAAACGGAAATTGTATTAGTAAATTTAAATTGACATTTTCCAAACATCAGCCTAAAAAGAGATCGGTTCGATCTCTTCCAATACCAATATCTTGGAACAATGTGTTTTAATAATATTTCAATTATATTGATATAATAGTATCTGATTTTTTTAAGCTCCATCAGCATTTGAGCGTAATAGTAATAGTAGCCAGTTTTATTCTTACTCGCGGGAACTATTTAAATTATTTTCACTTCTCCGCTCTGGGAGACCAAGCTTGGCGTTGAGTTACGCCACTCATACGCAATGTATCGAAGCGAATAACGGTGTTCTATTTTTTATGGAAAAGACAAGGCAAACGAGCGTTCGGGTCACCTGATGGTAAGTGATTACCGCCGCCCACGACCCCGTGCAACACCAGAGGAGCTACAGGTGCGTTGCCGACCGACAAGGTGGGTTGGGCTCCGGAGCCCGGCATTACCTGATGCGAAACGCAGTGGCATAAAGCGACTACTTCACGCCGGTTTTAAATGCCGGGGGTGATAATGATCCGTTCGAGTCTGCCCATGCGTGTTGCCATTGCTGGCGACGTGACTCTACCACACGTGCTTTAGTCGTCTCTTACGACACCACCAGTACCAGGATGATCCTATTTTAGGCCGGGATCACACGGCAAAACATCTGAGGTATCTTTGTGTTTGCTCTGCTTCCCTTACAATGGGGGAAAGGCGAGATGCTGTTTAAATTTTTCGAAATTTACTTAATTGTTTACATATTTTTGATTATTCAACCATGCTCTAAGTTAGCATAAAATATCAGTGTCCCAACATTGTACTGTTAAGCAACCAATCACGTTTTTATAAAATATAACAGCCTCTATACATTTCAGTTTGTTCAATAAATGTTTATCAATCTTAAATCAATAGTATACAATACCTATACAAGCAACATATTGAAATTCCATCGTTTTTTTTGCTATTCATAAAAATATTTGAACGTCAAAGCCAGTACGTTTAGCAACTATGCTATAATTATGCTTCGTCCAAAACCCTTATATTAGAATTTCAATATAAAATATCTATATTAACAAAGAATCGAGTGCTCCAGATTTTTGTAACTGAGTGCAGCGGAGGAATAATATAGATACAATATGTCTAATATTATTTTCAAATATAATTAAAATTGAAGTATCTGTCTGTAAAAATGACTATGATTTTTGAAATGCACGTAGTTATTGACAAGATACTAAAATACAAACAAACGACTTTAAAAATGTTTTCTGTCAGTCTGTCTTTCAGTTTGTCCGGGCTAATCTCCGGAACAACTGAACCCAGTTTTATGAGACTTTCGCCGTAATGTTAGCGTCATGGAGCGACACAGGCTACTTTTTGTACATGTACTCTTGCGGGATCAAGAGGAAAGCCACGGAAAAACTAGATAAATAATAAAGGTGCATAGTTTGAAAAGTTCAAGAACCGCATAAACAAAAGAATACATCAAATATTCCATTGCTTATGCGGTTCTCGTACTCGGACACTACCCATAATCCCTCCCCTTGACCAAGGGGGCGAAGTCACGGTTAAATCTAGTGTTAATATAATTTTATAGTAAAAAAGAAAAATTTAATTGGGCAAGTGCGAGTCAGACTCGTCAATCGAGGGTTCTTCATATTCTTATTTCAGGATTGTAGAACGGGTAGTACAATTTATAATTTCAAATAGCCTAATGCTAAGACACTCCGTTCCCCACTTTCCGCGTATCCGTCCGTAATCAAAACCTATAGGGCATTTTCCGCGGATCTACAATATGCAATATTTTATTTTCATTTCTTCGCTCTGTGATATCGAGGCAAAGTGCGGCGTTGAGGTCCGCCACTCGAAGACAATGTCTCAAGAATACAGCAGAAAGTAGGGAACGAAAGTATCTGAATGGTTTTTAATATTAGGTTCCCAGGTTCCATCTGCCTATCCTGCTCTGTGCGGGATACGGCGTAAAAAACAGTAAAGATCAAACACGTTGTCCTATCTGTCTGTCGACTGTAATTTATAATTATACTAAAATACGCTATGTATTTAAGTATAATTATAAAGTCATGCTTTATACTTACTATACTTTAACTTAAGGCACAGATTTTTTCACTTTCTGACTAAATTCGAGATATTGCGTGTTGAGTGGCGGAACTCAACGCTGCGGTCTATCTTGCCAGAATGAAAATTAATAAAATTTTTAATGTACTGAAGTAATGTTGTTATCTTTTTAATATAAATATTTTATATCTTTTTTTATCAATACTTTTTTAAATATCAATGATGGAAGCCATAAAAAGATCAACTGATAAACATAAATGATATATTTGCATTTGTTATAATTGTTATATTGGTTATTTATTTCAAGCGGCTCGTTGGTCTAGGGGTATGATTTTCGCTTAGGGTGCGAGAGGTCCCGGGTTCAAATCCCGGACGAGCCCAAAATTTTATATTTTTTTTCTATACCAGATGTTTTCGAAATTTGATTATATTTTCATACTGACCTTCCAAAATGTACAATCTGTGTTATATAGCGCTCGGTGTCACAGGCGGAAAACTTATTTAATATTATAATATGTCCGTCTGATAAGCGGCCGAGCGCCACAAAATGCTGACAAAGGAGAGATCGGGTGAACAGCGCTGGTGGGAAAGGAATTTCTTCCATTCCTACACTTATTATTCCATCGTGAAATAGTTAAGTCGTAGGTTAAGTTATATTAAGTTAGTATTAGATTCACTATTGTCTCTTCATCATTGAGGACAATTATATATAAGTTATATTTAATTTATGTATTTCAATTAAAAATGTTCTTAATATAAATTTATATAAAAAACCGTATTTTCTTAAACCTCCAACTGCAGCCTACGTAACTTTTTTAAGAGACGTATTTTTCAAATATGTTATGTAATGTAAGGCAAACGAGCGTTCGGGGTCACCTGATGGTAAGTGACTACCGCCGCCCACAACCCCGTGCAACACCAGAGGAGCTACAGGTGCGTTGCCGGCCTTTAAGGTGGAGATAGATGCGCTTTTTGAAGGTACCCCATGTCATATCGACCTGGAAACACTACCGCGGGAAGGCCATTCCACAGGTCCGTGGCGCGTGGAAGGAAGTTCCTACGAAACGGCACAGTAGTGGAGTGCCACATTTCCAGGTGGTGTGGATGATAGTTTAGCTTGTGTTAAGCTAATGCTACAACAACCTTACTACAATATCGAATTACTAAGTCTGTTTGTTTTACTATTTTTGTAAACCTAAATGAAAATACGTTTTGCTTTATGTAAATTATTTTCTACTTTTTAGTTCGTTGTTTTTTTGTTACAAATTAATTTATTATAGTTTTATATAAGTATTATTCTACACTAAGAATAGATAAATATTATTAGAAAACGTACAATAACGTAGCGGGACGCAAAACCCGGGACTTCGGCGGTTTTCAAGAGGTGCGATAAATTTTTTATACATCTTTTAAGTATATTAAGACGTTTTGTGTATTTTGAGAGCCTATATTAAGTAAAGTTTAGGGGGTCCAAGATGGAAGGCTTGCTCGCAGCGACCCCTGCCAGCCCTTACGAGGGCTGCAACGTTCCATCCGCCACGTGCACCTCGAGAGAGCGCACTGATAGGGCGTCCCCCAAGGCGACGCGCACCAGTGCGTCCCCGCTGGTGTGTCAAGTGGCGACGAATGCGGCGTTGGGGACCGCCACCCAACACGCCATGTCCGGAAC
>JAATLQ010019067.1:1273-45114 GCA_013421005.1 Heliconius erato x Heliconius himera
AGCACGTCTCTAATTATTATCTGAGGGTTTCCGGCCTTTGCCACCTCCGCCTTCAGATTTTTGTCTAACCTGACCCTTGTATGTACGAGATTGAGGTCTTCCCTTGTGTTGCAGCGAATAATAACTTTTTGATTTCGACCCTTCCTTACTTGATCAACTCGGGCACCGGTTGATTTAGTGTCGAGAGCATTTCTAATTTTTTCAATCACTTTATCGCTAGTGTTTTGCGGATCAGTAGATGTTATAATAAGAGTGTGATTGGGTTTTGGTAGTGGTGGGGGCTTCGCTGTCGCTTTTGCATACGTAGATGTTTTTTTCATTTTTGCTGCTTGAGCAATTTCTTGATCAAGTGTGGGCGCTGCTGCCGCTATAAGCCGTTTTTCATATTTTAGCGTCTTTAGTTCCGACGTTACTGCTTCCTAATTTAGTTAATTAAGCTATTTTTGAATCGTCAAGTTACATAAATGTATCAAAGACAGTTCTGCTGAAAAGGCTGAGAATAATATATTCAAAGAAATTTTATTTCCAAGAAACTTTACCATGCTTATTATCTTAAATATGACTTAGTTATAATATTGTAAAAATATATATAGTCCGCGAGGTCTAAAGTGAGCTTTGCATTTGTGCGAGTATTCATGTTATTCGATTTATTAAAGATGAAAGATTATGTTGACACTATCACTCTACAACAAAGAAGAAATGTATGCGACCAAGCAGTAAAACATCGTGCAGCGAATGTTGTCCTTGGCTTATCAGCAGCAACAATAACGGTATGATTCTTTTATAACTCAAACGACATAAGATACATGAGACGATAGTAAAAATTATAAAGATGCAATGAAAAAAACTCCGGACGAGTATAAGAATTGATTTAATTTTTTTACAGATTTTTTTTTTGGGTTCCGTACCTTTTACGAAAAAAAGGAACCCTTATAAGATCACTTCGATGTCCGTCCATCAATCTGTCTCTCAAGAGGATTTATGTCAGGAACGCTTGGAGATATCGTGGTGAAATTTAAACCATATACTCAGATCTACGGTCCCTTGATTTTCTGATAAAATCGTATTTCTACATTAACGTAAAAAAAAAGATATAGTCGTTTATATCGCAAAAAACTTATGTTTCGACACTATAAAGGGAATGAAAATTAATAAGATATTTCCGGTTGACCTATAATTATGAAATTTGGCAGCTAGCATCTAAAGGAAACTAGTTCAGGAGAAATCTGAAAACTTTATAAATAAAAAATAATAAACAAATCAGCTTCACACTGTATCCTGCGGGATACAGCGTAAACCAGCTGATTTATTAGACAAAGCAGGGTAGGCAGAGGAAACCTAGTTTAAAACACTCCGTTCCCCAGTTTCTGCCGAATTCTGCAGACATTGCGTGTTGAGTGGCAGAATTCAACGCCGCACTTTGCCTCGACATCAGAGCGAAGAAATGAAAATATAAGTTTAAGTAAATATTTCATCTCCTCGAGTAGGGATCGAACCCACAACCAGTCGGTAAAAACTTTACATTCATGGTTAAATCCTAAAAATAATAAAAGGCGGGCAAAATTTGGTATAAAAGCGCTAGTTCATGTGAGGTATCATATGAAAGTGCTCTTGCTAAGCTAATCTTGAATTTTAAAAAAGCTTCATTTTTCGAACCACAGAACCCTCAGTGGGCGAACCGGACCCGTGCTTCCCCGGTTTTAATAATAAACTTTGTTTTTAAAGTTGCTTTTATAATCACTCACAAAGATACAAAGCTTAACTTAAGCTTATATTTTTGTTTAACAGTTTGTTGTTTAGCCCACGCATAAAAAAATTGCGGGCTACAACTCGTGTTATAATGTAGAAACTATCTTTTGAATGAGATTTGTGACGGAGGACTGGACTGAGGATTGCACATGATAAAACGTGATGCTAAAAAGAATTGCCTTAAAATTCACCCTCCTCCATCAACTTTTAAGTTTCACCCTCCAATCATGAATTAGTACGGAACACTCGATAAGCGAGTCCGAATCGCATATGACCGGTTTTTCTACTTAGTTATATAAAAAAAGAACCCCTAAAAATAATCATTATTCATAAACAAAACAAAATTACGTACGTGTTATAATATAATTAAATTAACATTAAACATTAAAAAGTATAATAATATATACTGCTGACTACTTTGCATTAGTTAAAAATTTAAAATAACTACAAAATTACTGTTATAATTATTATGATACGATTTGAAATTGAGTTTTCTTTGGTTTTATAAGTTTTTTGTTAAGCCAGCGGAAAGTTAGGAACGGAAATATCTTAATGGGGAACGGAGTGTCTTAATATTACTTACCCAGGTTCTTTTTGGCTACTCTGCTATGTGCGAGGCACACCGTAAAGCTAACAAAATAAAAACAGGTTTTGGGTCCCATCAGCCACCTTTTATATTCTAGTTATCACGAGAAATTAACAGCCCAAACTTAATGGTTGGCTGGATGGTTTTGCTGAGGCATCCCAGAAATCTACGGTTTCCATCAACAGCACATCCTGATGACACCAAGTTTGATGGTTACATGATGATACAAATATTACAAGTTGACCAAAAAAGACGTATTAACCCTGGAAACAACCTATAATCCCTTTAAATACAAAGAGACAAAAAACGAAATAGTGAAACTAAATAAAAGCCGTCGTGGCGCAGTGGCACAAACATGATATGATTTTAAATGACGGTTGTGGGTTCGATTCCCACTTGGAGGAGTGAATTATTATTTATTAATATTTTAATTCCTCACTCTGATAACAAGGCAAAGCACGGCTTCGAGTCACGCAACGCCTAATCCGGCAGAAAGTGGGGAACGGAGTGTCTTAACACTAGGTTCCCTCTGCCTCTGATACAGCGTTAAATTAAAAAAAAAATAATAGAACTAAAATCGAATTCTGAGCAAAGTTTTATAAGCGTGTGACGTAATACAAATATTACAGGACCCTCGTAACATGCTTAACACATTACGTCTGTCGACTTTCAGTTCACAATTACGTATTGACTTATTGTTTTTATGCATTATTGTTGTGAATTATTGTCACAAGCGTGGAAATGTGAACGCGATAGATTGTGGGTTCGATTCTCGCCCGAGGAAATAGAATTAATTTCAATTCCTCCTTCATATTTTCAATTCCTCCCTATGGTAACAACACAAGTTGTAAATGCGTGTATAAGAATATATGGACAGACCTAGACCTAGTGAACAGAGCGTCATAGAGAGTTTCCAAAAAGAGCAGGTTTAAATTCCGCTACGTTCAAATTTTTATTTTTTTTCTAAGCACTAGCATTTAACTTTTTTAAATAGTAAATTATAAAGTAAAAAAATAAATTATTTTTTTTATCTTTCATTTCTTTGTTCTGTCTGCATATCCCATATAGCAAGGTAGGCGGAACTAAGACATATAATTTCCCCGAGTGGGAATCGAATCCGTAAAGGTTACGTTCCAGTCAGTCGCTGTGCCACGGCGCCACTACGGTCTTGTATTCACGATTTTAAACGCATATACGCAGAAACATAAATAATTATTTAACTACATAATAACAATAGTCTATGCAAAAGTCATAAGCGTAGGAACAGATATTTCCCTAACTTTGACATAGTATGTTAATTTTGTTATGTCTTGCATAACATTATGCGTAAATAAATAGTAAAGTACTAACAAATCAGGTGAAAGGTACGGGCTTAAATTTTATTAATTTATTTTTTTTAGCTTCACGCTGTATCCCGCACATATCAGGATAGGCAGGGGCAACTTGAGAACCTAGTGTTAAGACACTCCGTTCCTATTAAGACACTTTCGTTCTTCACTTCCCACCGAGTTCTGGCATTGCCTGCTGAATAGCGGAACTCAACGTGGCAGTTGTGGGTTCAATTCCGTCTTACAAAATATTTAAATAAAAACAATCATCATACGCCTAATCTAAAAATGACATAGATATATAGCAGAGTATACATAGCCAAGTAAAAAATTAAATTCAATAAGTATATATTTTTTATTAAATATTGGTTGTGGGTTCGATCCTCATTGGAAAAGATGAAATATTTAATCAAAATTTATATTTCCATTTCTTCACTTTGGTGTTATGTCATAGCGCGGCGTTGATTCTGCCACTCAACACGCAATGCCTCCAGAATTCGGCCGAAAGAGGGGACCGGATTGTCTTAACACTAGGTTCCCTCTGCCTAATCTGCTGTGTGCCGGATACAGCATGAAGCTAATTTTGATTTAATCAGAACTTCTGTAGGGTCTCAAATCTCGATATACTTATTCTAACAATAGCCTATGGTAGAAATTTAAATCAATCAAAACGTTACATCCGTTTTTTCATGGTATTAATCCTTAGATTAGAAACGCTAATTAAAAATTATGTTCACCCCATTGTCGTGTTGAGAAATATCCTTAATTTGGGTGAAAATGGATTTGTCTTAACTGAATTATAAACTTGTTTATATCTTTGTCAAAAATATATAATCATTGTTATCTGGAGAGGAAGTCGATTAGTATTGCTGTCATCTATATAATATACAGTGGTGGCACAAGTGTGTCACGGTAAACGCGACTGGTTTGATTCCCAACTCGAGGAAATGAAATATTTATTTAAATTTATTTCATTTCTCCGTTCTGGTGTCGAGGCAAAACGCGGCGTTGAGCTCTGCCACTCGACACGCAATGCCTGTAGAATTCGGCGGAAAATGGCGAACAGGGCGCCTTAACACTAGGTTCCCCCTGCATACCCTGCTATGTGCGGATTACAAAATGCAGAAAAACCGCTCACTTTAAATTAATTGACGGTCATATTTTTTAATTTAGTTGACAGAAGCTGTACTTCAAGGGACTTTAGACTTAAAAATCTGATATTTCACTTCAATATTTGATATTAATTTTAGTTTGATACTTCCACGCGAACTCGCGATAAGTGATATTGACAGACGAACAGACGGACAACAAAATGTTCCTATACTCTGTTTTTACCTTTTGAGGTACGGAGCCCAAATAATTTCGTTTTCGGTCTGTTAAAAAGCTGATTTTTCAAAAATCTCTCACGCGCCTCTTCGTAGTGGTAACTATTAAGTAAAATCAATTAGTTACTCTAACCTAACCGAAAACCTCGAGTATTCTGATAAGTCTTTAATAACATAATTGTATTTATTTACTAACACTTTCACTAAAAACTTAAAAAAAAATTAAATTCATATATTCATTTATGTATATGCTATAATATGAATGTGTCACTTTCTTCGCCTTTGTATTCAAATTATATATGTTTATCGTACGGTACAGTGGCTAAGGTGTTTTTATATAATGAATATTGTATAACAGGTTCTATTTAAAAAGTTTGTAACATTTATTATTTTAATTCTGTCGTGGTACTTTTGATTAACGTCTGACTCTATGGAATGAATTAGTTATAAGACAAACTGCGGCAGTAAGTTCCGTACACTCAACACACAATGTCTCGAAAATTGGGCCGGAAAGTTAGGAACGAGTATCTTAACATTAGGTTCCCACTGCCTTCCTTATTGTATGCGGTATACAGAGTGAAGTCAAATCTTTTTTTTGTTACATTTAAATAAATAAGAGGCAAAGGCAGGTGTGAAATTGAAATATTTTTAAACATTTTTAAAGGGTTATTCCACACTTAGGAAAGAAAAATACTTATTTAGAAAACGTAATTTGAATGTAGCGGAACTCGAACCCACGCCTCCTGAAAATCGATGCTGAAAATCGACCAGGCGCTCTGATCACTAAGCCATACGTTCAGTGGTAGGTGGAATTGAAATGTAAAAAAAGAAAACATACTATTTGCCAAATAGTGTTTGAGTTAGTTTATGCTAGAGACCATCGTGGCTCAGAGGCACAAAGTGTGACTGTAACGTTACGTTGGTTCCATCCCCACTTAAGGGAATGAATTATTATTTCCTAATATTCTCATTTCTTTGCTCTGGCACCAAGGCAAAAGCCCGGAGTTGAGTTCCGCCACTTAACACGAATTGCCCCGAAAAATTCGGCGGAAAGTGGGGAACGGAATATCTTAACGCTAGGTTCCATATGTCTACCCTGCTATACGCGGAATATAGCGTGAAGCTTATTTAATTTTCTATCTTTTTTATTTACTTTTCTATCTATTTTCTATCTTTTTATCGATAAGTTTCATCCAATCTTAAAGATATCTTCTTAAGTAGAAACTAAGATAAAACGATAACAATCAATGAAGCTTGTACAGAAGCCGATATAGGAGATTTGCGGACAATGGCGTCGTAAAATTAGTCGTTATTGACTTTGAAATACACCGAATGTGTTTTATCTAGAAAGTACTGCTTTTTGCGGGCCGTTCTCCGCAATAGTTTTTTTTAGTACTAGTGTTAAGACACTCCGTTCTCGACTTTTCGTTTATTTTTGACACGTTGCGTGATGAGTGACGGAACTCAACGTTGGTTTAGTCTCGTTACCAGAGCGAGGAAGGGAAAATAAACTAGGTAACGTAAATAAAAGCAAATTAGCTTCACACTGTATCCGCACACTGCAGGGTAGGCAGAGGGAACATAGTGTTAAGACACTCTGTTCCCCACATTCCGCTGAGTTCTGGAAGCATTGTGTGTTGAATGGCGAAACTCAATGCCGTGCTTTGCCTAGACACCAGAGCGAAGAAATGAAAATATAAATGTAAGTAAATATTTAGTTTCCTCGAGTGGGGATCGAACCCACAACTAGTCGATTTACAGTCATACTTTGTGCCCCTGCGCCACGACTGGCCTCAACATGCATTTTTTAATTTCCAAATCTAATATATCATTATTTATTGTATAACACCTGAAACGACCCGACAAATGTAGTAGACCCGCAATGGATGTGTTAACATAGAAATATTGCAAATCACAACTTTAAATCAAACTTAATTTTGAAGTATTAATAATAATTGTATTATTAGTTTCTTTGATGTTTTAAAATATAATCCATTTAGACATCAGAATCTTTATACATGTATAAGGTTTGGACAAAGTTAAACGTTGAGTTCCGCCACTCAACAGACAATATGACGAATTCATAAGAATTATAATTTCTTGACACTAGAATCTAAAAAAAAATATGCAATGGTTTTTTTCTAGATTTGTTGTCCAAAATCCTTCTTAGATTCACACGGTCTAGCAGGGTAAGCAGAGGGAACGCAAACGCAGGGACGCTAACCAAGCCTCAATGTTTCCAAAATTCAGTGGAATATGGGAAAGTATCTTAATACTAGGTTCCCAGGTTCCCTACTCCGACGCTACCATGAGAAAAGCTAAGGAGCAGGAAAAACAACGATGTATTAAGAAAGGCGAACATTACACCAACAATCATTTAACAAATTTACCTTAGCAAAACTGAATTAAAAGCTAAATACAATTATTAATACTGTTTATATGCAAATGTAATGTATGAAAGAAAAGGAATGGTTAAAAACATTTAGATTTTATCTGGAAGCAAAAATTAATTACAATTTGCATACACGGAAGCGTCAATTTTACATGTTTTTAAAATAAGTTATTGTTGAGTTTGGAAAGCGTAGCTATTGTTTTAGGATAATGTTTGTTATAATATTAATTTTGAAACGTTTTATCAAGTAATTATAATAAGTTATTATTAAAACAAATGGTTAAGAGCGAGTCGGACTCGCCTATCATTGCCGCCGAGTCCGTACCAATTCCAGGATTGTAGGTCAATAAGAACGTGGCTTATGAATATGGTCTAACTTAAGTTTGCGGGCATATGTAGCTTGTATGAAATAAATCACAAAATTAGTTATGAAAAGTAGTGAAAGCACCTGTGGATTATGGCAGGGCGACGATGTTAATGATACGAGACTTTATAATCAACTCTTTTATTATATATTTAATTTGGTTATTTATACGCTACAAAACAATACAGGAAAATAATTACACAATTGTATTTGTAGCGAATAAATGTAGGACGCTGATTTAGATGTTTACAAATGTTGTTTATGAACGATATTAAGTATTGTGCAATACCCCTACACACCCTATATGTTTCGATTATGCGGCGAATTTCATACAAAATCTTTTAAAAACGATTTATGCATCCTTTTCATTATTTTAATTGCATTGATATACCTAAATATATGATATTAATTTCAGCTCGATACCTCTAAGGGATCTCGAGATAAGTGAACAGTAAAATGATCCTATAAGATTTTTTTTACTTTCATACCTCTTGGGGTACGGGACGCAGTGTTAAGACACTCCGTTCCTATTAAGATTTAATTTTATCGAGTGGGAATGGAACCCACAACCGTAAGCAACAAAAAATCGTCATCGTCTTTTGCCTCTGCCAACCCAGCTGTGTGCAGGATACAGCGTGAAACTAATAAAGATCCATTAATAAAACGACGGCCATAACTAAAGTGCGATAATTTCCGATTAGTCACAGTTTCATTTTCAAGGTTAACGATATTCTATTTACTATGTTTCAATTTTCTTATACGCTGTCACTTTCACTTAAGCTGTCTACGTTATATGTTAATCTGTTAGTTCAATCAATAGAAAACCAAACAAATATGTGGTCGTTACCAAAAGATAGGTGCCTAAGGAAAAAGGCCATAGGCATAGGAATAGGTGGAGGCATTGGTGAGTCGTCCGTGCCCACCCCTACTCCAGACACGGTGCCTACTCCAGAAATTTTACAAACAAAAAATTAAGGGAAATAAACTAAGACCAGTAATAGGGGCACAGAGTATGATTGTAAACCCGACAGACACTAGAAAAAATATTTTTATTTTTAATATAAATTTGTTTATTTTTATATATGTATATAACCATTTCGCTCTGGTAACGAAGCAAAACACGGCGTTGAGGTGCGCTACTCAACACGAAATGCCTTCAAAATTGGTCAGAAGGAAAGTGAGGGGAAAGGTAACCGGATATACATATCTCTTCCCTCTGCCTTTTATTGGTGGAATACAGCGTGAAGCTAAAAAATCTTTACAAAAAGATCAGTTCAAAGCTAAAGTCCAGAGAGTACTTCTACTCTACTGAAAAATAGTGACATAATTGTATTTATTTTGAGAAGTAAATCAAATGTGTCAACGCATATGAAATTTCTATTTATAATTGCATCTCCAAGAGCAAAGTGTAAAAACGTCATTATTGCATTAAATTAGGTACATTATATAGAAAGATATATTGAGACACCAATCGTGGCCCAGAAACACTATCGTACGACTGTAAACACGACAAGTGGTCGGTTCGATTCCCACTCGAAGAAATTAAATATTCATTATTTTAATTTTCTTTTATCTGCTCTCATACCCCACTCAACACGCAATTCCTACATAAGTCGACGGAAAGTGGGGAACGGAAGTGTCCTAATGGCAATGGAGTGCCTTAACACTATATTCCCAAGATCCCTCTGGTTACCTGAAACGGTTTTTACGTTTTCTAGTCCACGCGAACGAAATCACTGTCTACAACCAGCACCTACGCTACAAAACCCACGACAACGACAACGACACACGAAAACGAAAACGACACGAAAACGACACAAGTGGGAAACGCGAACAATACCACGCCATTACGTAATACGTAACATTTATATTATTAAAGAAGCATCAAAGCTAAAATGTGTGTTATGCGGCTTGCAATCTCACTCTGTGACAGGGCAATTTACATCTTAAAGATTGATGCTGTGCGGTGTCTTATATGCATCTCTGGATGGGGCCATTGGGAGTTTTGGAAATTGGAAATTAGAATGATGGCAATAGAAATTCCATGTTATTTTCATTTGACTAGATAGTTCTTAACTGACTTCCTTTTTCGAAAAGGAGGAGGTTCTATATTCTTTAGAGTTCCTTCTCCTACCTCAAGATATAACAACAGAACTTTTATTGAACCATTTTGTTGTCCGTCTGTCCGTCGGTCAAGACCATATATCACGAGACCGCGTGGAGGTATTAATAATTGATACCAAATATTCAAATACATGGTCTCTTGAAGCGCAGAAAAAATAAAGCTTCTAATAAGTCGATTTTACTGCATTTTGTATGAGACTCGTCGTGGACCTACAGTTATGAAATTTGGCAAGAGAAGTAAACATAAAGGAGAAAAAGAACTTACAGTAAAAATAAAGAAGAAAACCGGAAAAGTGATAATTTATAAGTATTTAACGTGACTGCCGCCACTCAGCACGCAATGCCTCCAGAATTCGACGGAAAGTGGGGAACGGAGTGCCTTAACACTAGATTCCCTTCGCCTACCCTGCTGTGTGTTGGATACAGCGTGAAGCTGATTTGATTTGATTTATTATTTTTATTTTTTTTTATTTTGTAGGAATTACACCATAAATTTCTAAATTTCGTTTTTCCTTACTTTTATAATTTTATTATTTTATTTAGTATATAAATATTATAATTTAAAATACAAGTTAAGTATCATAATAAAAAATCATACAACAGTATATATTATTTTGTTGTTCTATCTAGACACTTTTATAACACTACATTATCATAGTCTTTTACGAAACTTTTCAATGCACTAAATATTATGTATATTATCGATACTTATTTAAAGTACGAAAAAAATGTTTCGTAAAACAGAAAGTATTTATATTTACAAATTTAATTTATACCTATTAATAGGTAATTAGATGAATCACTCTAAGGTCGTCGTAGTGCAGCGGTAGAGTCTGACTGTTATCGTGCCGGTCGTAAGTTTCCATTGGTAGATATGAATTATTTTTTATTTTCTTTCTCTGGTAGAAAGACAAAGCAAAAAATAATATCTTAATAAGTTATTAATATAGATTTGCACAAAAGTATATTTTTTTTGCAGTATTAATAATGATAATATTATTATTATTGTTGTAATACTATAGATTTGGCGATACAATTAATTTAACATTTTGGCATATTTAGTGGCGGAACTAAACACTGCACTCATTTTACTGGAGCGAAGACGAGAAAGCTCCAAGTGTAATCTATTCTACTATCATGTATCATTTTTAAATATAAGTTTCATTAGAATAACAGATCCCTACAGATTTAATCAATGGGATCTCGACCTAAGATGGCGTAGAGGTATCAAGCTGAAATTAATATCGAACATCCAGGTCTTTACTTAAATTTAAAATTTAATTAATTATTCAGAAAAAATAAATTTCTAAGTGAACGCAAACAAAAGCTTTAAGTGTAATGCGTCGGTTTTATAACCAAAATATATAGTTGTGATATTTTCCAGGGATCTTCTATTATACTTAATAATTCATTCGACAAGAGATAAACTTAAACATCCCCGTTGACTTACAATTATTATTATTTTTTTATGGAAAAGGACAATTCAAACGAGCGTTCGAGTCACCTGATGGTAAGTGATCACCGCCGCCCACGACCCCGTGCAACACCAGAGGAGCTATAGGTGCGTTGCGGGGCTTTAAGGTGGAGATAGACGCGCTTTTTGAAGATAACAAGGCCGGCCGTGCCGTCTCGAGATGGTGGCGGACGGTGGCGTTTAGGTTGGAATATAGACTCCTAATATTGCAAAAGTCCACGTTGAACGTGGTAGGGTTTGGCGTGGAGCGTACGTCTCGTCTGTCTAAAGCGCGGAACTGTGCCCTCCCCAGAATTCGAAGGGCGGCCTCAGTTTAGAGACTCAGGGAGGGACTCTCCAGCACCGGAGGTGCTGGTACCCTCCTGGGGTAGTTTCTCTTTGAGTGCCGCTATCATATTTCAGGGAGGGGTGGGGGTTGGGCTCCGGAGCCCGGCATTACCTGATGCGAAACGCAGTGGCATAAAGCCACTACTTCACGCCAGTTTTAAATGCCGGGGGTGGTAATGATCCGGTCGAGTCTGCCCATGCGTGTTGCCATTGCTGGCGACGGACGGTACAATACGGTCCGGTACGGTCTGGTAATTGGTACGGTACCCTCGGTGGAGGAGTCCGACTTACACTTCACTTTTTATATACAGAGAAAATAAATGATAAAACAACAACGAAAAACCATGTTATAATGCTAGTACCTACACAATACTCGTATGTAGGATAAGTATCTAATAATTAAAAACACCAAAAAAAAAAGAAAACGAAATTATGTTAGTCACCATGTTTAAGTAGCGTGACTACTATGTATGAAGCTGATTATTTTAATTTTTGTACGCATTATTTTGTTAATAATTAATGTTTAAGCACCTAGAAAATGTTATATGAAATCAAAAAAAAGAAAAGATTTTGTTATATTTATTGAAATTAATTTAACTTTTTTTTAAGTTTTAATCTGTATCCCACACATAGCAGTGTTGGAGGGAACATGGGAACCAAGTTTTAAGACATACCGTACCGTTTAAGACACTCCCGTTTCCGCCGAATTCTGGAGTTGAGTGAGAGTCGAATGGTGGAACTTAACACCACGCTGTTGACGCTGTGTCTTGTTACCAGAGCAAGTAAAAGATAAAATAAATGTTTAATTTCTCGAATAGAAATCGAACCCACAATCTATTGCGTCAATGAAGGACTTGAACTCAATGAAAATTGATCGTATCCAACTTGCATCTATGGCTGTGGGTCAACTCCCTTTACTATTTAAAATCTTTATCCACAAGCAAAATATAAATGTGGACAAATAATAAGCAAAGAAAAAAATACTTCAACCAGAATCCAAACCCATAACCTCCGTCCTAGACTCGTCTAGTCTAGTCTATTGATTAATTGTATACAATAAAACATATAATATGTAAATGACTGACAGTACAGAGTACAAATACAGATAATAAAATACTAGAATATTCACATTTAATACATATTTTTACATTTTTTATTATAAAATCCTCTTTATTGCGTAATTTGTGTTTTAAATTCGCATACATGCTATCTATCTTACATACATATTAGATATACGAGTGTTCGCTGAAAAAGTAAGCCACAGGAAATTCCGGTCAAGATATATTTTTTATTAGTAGATAATAGAGTTCCGTATGTTATTGTTTTAATAACAAAATGTGAATTATGTTATTTTTTCCCGCATATAGAAGGGTAGGCAAAGGGAACCTAGTGTTAAATTTATAGTGTTAGCAGAGCTAAAAAATTAAAACAATTAATTCCCTCGAGTGGGGAATCAAACCACAGCCGTCGGGTTCACAGACAGACGCTATGCCGCTGTAACACAGCGGCTTCTATGTTTTTTTTTTATATATGACCAAATGAATTTCTCACAAACACATGTTTCTTTAGTTTCTCACTTTGTCCCACACTTGCAAAGAATGCATAGATGAAGAACATATTGTACTACACTTTCTTCCCGATTTCGAGGCACAATGCGTTGTCATTGCGTCATGCTTTGTCTTAATAGAGCAAGGAAAGGAAAGTAATCATTTATTTCCCCCAAAAGATCATCAAATCTACGAATCATCGCATACATAATCTCACTGCACTACATTGGTCTCACATGTTAATACATTCATTCTTATTTCAAAACCTGACAAAACGATATTTTTAAAACACATTTTATTAATACACGAACAGCAGATCTGTTACTAAATGTAAATGGGATTCTGTCAAAAACTACTTATTTTACATACCAATTTATTTCGAATAACAATCGACTGTCGTTAGTAGGTCAGTGGATGCGGATTCGATTAAAAATGTGCATAATTTAAGCTTTGACACAATGCCATTGCGCAGTTGGTGGGTAAATTAATTGCTGTAGTTGCAGGTTCAAAGTTCTTTAGGGTAATTGATGTCATATTTTTAGAGGAGATTGTGTAACTATATTATAACTGTTTAATGTGAGCCATCGTCATGGTGACATTTTAGATGAAAATTGTTTTGGTATAGCGATTTATCACTAAATTTTGTTTTTTGAAGCTAATTTCATCACACTCAATGCGTTAAGAATTTGTCTGAATGGGGAACTAAGTGCCTTCAGACTAGGTTCCCAGGCTTACCCGGCATAGAGTGCCTATCTTGTTATATATGGAAAGAGCGTGAAATAAGAAAAATTAACATCTTAATTTATTACCGTTACTAATGGATTGACAGAACACATAGCCGGAATTACGCGGCGTAGAACGCAAGATTTTGCCATGTAGATGTTTTACGGGGTGCAGCCGAGCAACAAGAAGGGTTTTACTGAAATTTCAACGGGAACAGGAAATTTCATATTGCCCACCCAAACGATGTTATAACATATCGTTTCACACTTCAACCTAAGTAACTCTAATAACAATAAATATGCAAATATTAATCGCTTTATGAATAATGAAATAATCAGAAATGGCCATTTACATGTTTTATACAGCCATATCTCTTTTAATTCTGATTTAATTTATATACGGGTGTAATTAGTGAACGTAACTTGAGATGATTTTTTTCTCTGTATTTTAGTATTGCATTACATTTAAATGTTGTGTAAGACTGTAAGTTTTTTTTTGTAAAATGTTGAGTGGTGTCTCAAGGTGAGAGAAAAGCTAGTACAAAGTTTTATAGTAAAGAAAAAAAAACATAAGAATGTTAATCATATTTAGTATGAAAAAAGAAAGTGTTACGTCACTTTTTTCTATTATGAAGGATGAAAAAAAATAAAAGAAAAACTCAATGACTTTATAGTACATTAATCAGTAAAGGAAAAAAGTATGAATTTACAATTATACTACCTAAATCTTACTTATTAAGAAAACGTATAAAAAATTCAACATACTGGGATTTGAACCCGCACCTCTTTGGGAACCGTCCTCGGACGGTTTCTTAATAAGTATTTTTCTTTCCTGAGTGTGGAATAACACTTAGAAAATATTAAAAATACCTAAATCTTATTTTACTCGCTTCACCTTTACGGCAGTTTTAGTACGAGTATCATGTCAGTTACAACAATTATAGAAATATACACATATTTATGGCTTATTATCTTTTAACTGCGGCTTCACTCCCGTTTGAGGCCAGTCGTAACGCAGGGACAAAACGTGTGACTGTAAAAGCGACTGGTTGTGGGTTCGAACTCCACTCGAGGAAATTAAATATTTATTTAGATTTATATATCCGTTTCTTCGCTCTGGTTTCAAACCAAAGCGTGGCGTTGAGTTCCGCCACTCAACACGCAATGTCTGTAGAATTCGGAAAAGTGGGGAACGGAGTGTCTTAACACTAGGTTCCCTCTGCCTACCCTGGTGCGTGCAAGATACAGCGTGAAGCTGATTTATTTGATTTTGATTTATTTTCACTCCCGTGGTCCAATGTAAATAACACAGTAATTTATGATCGATCATACATTCTAAGTGCAAAGGTACCTATGACCCCAGGTACAGTGGGTTACAATGAAACAGTTAAAGTGACTTAATAAATTTAATACAACCCTTCCTAGATAAATGAACTATTCAAAACATTTTTTTTTATTTAAACCATTAGTTTCCGAGATTAGTGTGTTCAACCAAACATACTCTTCAGCTTTAGTTATTAGTATAGAAATAGATAGTAACGTACATTATAGTTAACGAGATACCTAAGGGCGGCCTCTATAACACAGATTTGGTTATTTTGTAATGCATTTTAAATTTTATTATCTTTAAGAAATCATTGAGGTAGGTTTATTGCAACCTAATAATAGCCTATCATTGACACGCTTACATACAGTCATTTTTAAACATTGTTAGTAGTGGATATAGTGAGGCCAGTCGTGGCGCAGCGGCACAGAGTGTAATTGTAAAACCGACTGGTTGTGGGTTCGATCCCCACTCGAGGAGATGAAATATTTACTTACATTTATATTTCCATTTCTTCGCTCTGGTGTCGTGGTAAAACGCGGCGTTGAGTTCTGCCACTTAACACGCAATGCCTCCAGAATTCGGAAGGAAGTGGGGAACGGAGTGTCTTACACTAGGTTCCCTCTGCCTACCCTGCTGTGTGCGGGATACAGCGTGAAGCTGATTTTATTTTGTTAGTAGTAGATAATAGTAACGACTACAAATGCATGAAACAGATACGGAAGTGGTTTTGGTAACTATTGTTAGAAAAATATTGATAATAAAAAATAAACTTTACGGGGAATACCCCGTAAACTTCTTTTCTCACGTCCCGCCCAATTATAAAAATTTTGCGTATTCAGTTGTGGAACTCAATGTCCTGTTCTGTCTCGCGGAGCGGAAAATTGCAGTTTTACCGAGTCGGGATTGAACCCACAACATGTTTTAAAAGGTTCTAATGGTTCTATGGTTCGATATTTGATTTTACATTGTAAATCAACTTTTGTGCAAATCTATATTAATAACTTATTAAGATATTATTATTTTGGGATCGCAGTGCAGTTTTTACTTAAAGAAAAAATGCGTAAAAATATATAGACATTTGATAGAAATACATAATTACAAACGAGTTTGAGACTATTTGTGTTGAATGGTTGATATGAACACCTTTTTAAAGCTTTATGCTGTATCCCACATATAGTGAGACGGAACTAGTGCTAAGACACTCCGTTCATACGGATCGCCAAATTTTCAAGACATTGAGTTTTGAATTGCTGATTTTAATGCTGCTTTGCCTTTCTACCGGAGAAAGAGAGAAAATAAAAAATAATTCATGTCTACCAATGGGAACTTGCGACCGGCACGATAACAGTCAGACTGTGTACTACTGCATTACGACGACCTTAGACTAAATTATCTATTAACCTATTTATAGGTATAAATTAAATTTGTAAATATAAATACTTTCTGTTTTACGAAACATTTCTTTCATACTTTAAACAAGAATCGATAATATATATCTTAAGAACAATGGTATTCACAAAAGGACAAACAAACAGACAAACGACAACAACGGAATTGTATAAGTTTAAATACCAGGAATACAAAATAAATTGAAGTTAAATTAAGAGCAGGAAGTAGTGTTGCATAATAACAAACCTAAAACTCTGAAGAAAACGTCAATTTTTCATCAAAATATGCAAACAACTGGAGTATCGAGTCACGACTTCCGGTGCTACTGCATTAATTCAAATTTAACCGTGTTGTATAAATCCTTTCCTTTTCAAAAGCTTGTTAAGGAAAGATGCGAAGTGCTGTATACTATAGTAGTTGAGAAGTATTTGACGCGATGGTTGTGGGTTTAATCTTTTTTTTTTATTTTCACGCTGTATCCCGTAAACAAAAGGGTAGACAGAGGAATATTAGTGCTAAAAAGTGTTCTAAAGCAGCGAACACAGTGGTGTTCCCTGCTTTCCACCAAAATAGCGTGCTGAGTTGCGGAACCTAACGCTGCAAATTGCAGCGTTAAGTGACTTGTCAACAGAGTAGGGATATGAAAATAATTCATTTCCACGAGTGAGAATCGAACATATGACCTTCGCGCTTACAGTTAGACGCTATGCCACTGGGCCATGATGACCTTGAATCTCATTCGGAATGTTTTATCTTCGATCTGGTTAATAAAGTGCTAACGATTTTATATATTTATTAAAAATGTATAAAGACGGAGAGTGGAAAAAGTTTTTTAAAGTATTTTATAGTTCATTTTACTTTCTAATATGTAATACCTATATGATAGACAAAAAAATATTTACCTTTTTATTTTATTTATAGGTGTTGAAAAGATTCAACGCTAAAAAAAATATCCGCTTTTTTCCTAATTCCTAAATAACTAAATCTCAAATACATATGTTAAAAAAAAGTCTCGGTTTTAAAATTCGGGATAAAGACATATAAGTGTTTCCATCCATATTAAAAAATGCTATGTACTTAGGTACAGTACAATGAATAAGTCGTCGTTGCTCTGAAGTTAGCTGTAGATCGCTGCTCAGATTTGATTTTAGGAATTATTCATTCAATTTTTTTTTTCTCGAGTACCTTATACAATACGCAAAAGTTCAGAAAGCCTAATGTCAACGTGGCGACGACATATCGTCCGAGGTGAAGCGCAGTATTGAGTTCCACTCAACACGCAATGACACTCCAGAATTCAGCGGAAACTGGGGAACGGAGTGTCTTAACACTAAGTTCCCTCTGAAGTGAAGCTGATAAATAATTATTAATAATAATAGGTTAATAATTAACTTTCATTACTAAGTAGGTACCTATATTAAAACACCTTCAATTGAAGGTAATTTCCAAATACGTATTTCTTAATAGTGAAGCAATATCGCATACATAGTATGTAAATTTTATAGGTTTATATAAATAATAATTCTGTATATATTTATTACCTATGCATCATTGGCTTAGAACAGTGATTCTTAATATTTTTCAAGGTAATATTTCAAAGTCATAAAAATGTTTTGTAATTTTGTTAAGCAAAAAATTAAAGATTTTTTTATTTTAATTTTACAAAATAATTTATTATAATAATATATTTCGAATTTAATTATAATTTATTATAATAATGTAGGGCCGAAGTAACCTCGCGACGGTTGTGGGTTCGATTTCTACTCAGAGGAATGAGCTATTTTCATTTCCACGCTTTGGTAGCAAGAGCGGCATTGATTTTTGCTACACTTCACGCAATGTCTTGAAAATTGATCGGAATGTGGAGAACCGAGTGATTTAACACTCAGTTCCCTCTGCCTACTAAGTTTTCTGCGGGATACAGCGTAAAAAAAATAAAGGGATTCCTTACAACTTTAATAAAAAAAGGCACAGTGGCTCATCAAGACACAGTGGTTAAAATCATTGGCGTAATGGTAAGCTTGCGAACTAAAAATAATATAGATTCAGAATAATCTTGAGAATATTTATAATTTCTTTTAATTTAAATTTGTATTGATTATATTATGTTTAATAGTTTCTTTTAGAACTAAAAATTAAAGATATCTAAAATGTATAACAAATAAACAGAAATCGAGAAATCGAACTTGTTACCACCGATTTCAACAAAATCACCCATTACACTAGTAGGTGACTTTATATTTTATGAAATAATATTTTAGAGCAGTTTATTTGTTCCAATACTAAATTAGTAAAAGAATAAAAAATGGTAATCTAAATTTGGTAGCCTGAGATTAAATAAAAATGTTAATAAATATAAATAAAGTAAAAGTATAAAAAATTAAAAAACCTAATTAAATATGACAAAACAATATGTTTCCGCCCGGGATCGAACCGGGGACCTTCTGCGTGTTAGGCAGATGTGATAACCGCTACACCACGGAAACGATATATGTCCAGTCGAAATTTACATACATATAAAAAATTCTTTCACATTGTATAATGTAAAATTGGTAGAGGATTAGTGTTGAGACACTCATTTTCCCACTTGAGTGATAATGGTTAGCATTCCATGGATTCACCATGGAAGGTCCCATTCTTGATGACAGTTAGACTGATCTTTTAGAAGATAGTGGAGATTGTACTGTTATATCTCTTGTTCTTACTTATACTATTTACAAATTAACCATTGTCCAAACTTCTTTCATTGATTGTTTGTTAGCTATTTCTCTGTATTTTTGTTACTGATAGACTAACTGGTACTCCAATCATTTCTAATAATTTGTCATGGCCATATGAGTATTGACCACTACCTAGATGTACCCAACCAACAACTGTCTTTTCTGGGATGTAGCAATATAGTAAATACAAGAAATACACAAAATTATTTAAATAATAAGTTTTTTATTAAAAAAAAATCATACAAAAGTAGATTGCAAGCATTCCAGTCATTCTTAAATCTAACATTTAATTGATATAACTTATTTCTAGTCACATTTAAAATATATAGATTTAGTTTACTCCTCTCATGAATTTTTATTGATGATAATATATTTATAAGTGCAATATTATTTTTTTTAAATTACTTCTTTCAAGACTTGTTTCTTGATGATAACATTTGATTGGAATGACAATGTGCTTTTTACATTTAATAAAAACTATAAAATATATATAAATATAGAAAAATAATTACAATTTAAGCTTCTTTTGATATAATTTGCCCACATAACAATTATTTTAGCTCTATTGTTTTAAATTTGAATATTAACATAATAAACCGTTTGTTTAAGCCATTTTTAAAAATATTTCCTTAAGCATGCTCCACTCTAGATAAAGCCACATAACTATGCTTAGTGTTCATATCATAATAACCTATAGGCCCAGCGTCACAGTCCGCACAACTCAAATATTTATAATTATCCACTGTGTGAGTAAAGCCTATATTTTCAAAAGTATACATGTTTTCTACGTGATAAAATTCATTCACTTTCTCATTTTGCACCACAACTTCCTTTCTAGTATCTTGAAGCATAAGGGGTAGGTCCTTCTGAAAACATATATAAGCTAATGGTAAATATCCATAAATATAATATTATTAACATATTACAGTCATATATTTACCTCTTGATTAATATATACACCTAATTTTTTTTCTAAAATCTTAGATCCACAAAATTTACATTTCACTATTAATTTGTTAGTTCCATCTTTAACGTACTCGTTAGAGAGTTTTTCGCTATTTTTCTCAACAGTCTCTGGTTCAGACATTGTGTAGTTATAATAAATATATATAGAAAGTAATGCGAAAACAAATTTCTAATGCCGGGTGATTAAAATTTGCAAAGTGTAATTTTCTAAACTGCAAAATTGCAATAGTAAAAAATTAACTGTCAATTGTCAAATATATTGTAAAGACATAGCTATATATATTATGTAAAAATATTAAAATTTTGATTATTGATTAATTTGTATTCTATTTGTTATTTATATTTAAATAAATTATTACAATTAATAAAAAGAATAGATTGGGCCAGACTTATTTTTTTGTATTTTCATAAAATACATTAAATAATAAGACATTAAGATATAAAACTTTTTACTGCGTAATAAATGTCAAAGTAAAAGTAACTCATACTGAATATAAATTATTTTTTTCATATTAAAATCTAACATCATAACATGTTAATAATCTAACTGAAAAAAGTTTCTATCAACCCCATTTAACAATAGTATAGCTTGGCAAAAAAGAATTTGGAGTGGTCACAGGTGGAATTAAATATTTTACTTTGCTTTATAAATTGTATTGCGGCGCAATAGCGGACTCAATTATTCCATACTCTTTTATGTACATAATGTGTGATTTATTTTTTATCTGTATACATTTTCATATGACAATATTTTCAATATTGTCATAAGTGTCGTTTTTCTTGTCAGGCGCATATTTTATCACGTTTATTTCTTGTCGAACATTAAAATCCTCTGAAAATCAATAAAATGAGTTCAGGATTTATATCAGAATCTGAGATTCTGGAGGCTAGACGCCGTCGCCAAGAGGAATGGGAAAAAGTACGATCGGAAGATCAGCCAAAGGGTAATCAATTTTTATGTATTAATGTATTTATCTATTAATCTACGATTCGAAACACTATTTAATAATATAATTAACATCATATTCGCATAACTCTTCAATACTGTTTATAATTGATTATTAATAATAACGACAAAATTATACATTAGGTAAAAAATGTTAACTCATTACACTTGTTATTATTTTTTACTATTAATTGTTGATATTGATACTATCGAGCATCCAATAGTTTTCGAATAAATATATAACTAAAGACTAGAAAATATAAAAAGGATTTTTCTTGGTATCTCATATTCAACTTACTGTATATGATATTGTAAATTTTTTATGTTAATTTTTTTTGAATAGTTAAATAAATTTAATAATTTGTTACAGAGGCACCTGAAGAAATTTATGACTCTAGGCCTTTATATCAGCGATTAGAAGAACAGAAGATGAAAAAAGATGCTGAATATGAAGAAGCACACAAACTTAGTAAGTTTATTTTGATCTTAGAGTAAATATTCAGCCAGACTTGCCATACTTAATCTTACCAGAAGTCAAGTTTACAAAATTTTGCTAAACAATTTTTTTAGCTTCATATTGTATTCTATTAGCTACACATGGCAATGTAGACAAAGGGAACCTAATAAAAAGACACTGCATTCCCTATTAAAATACTTCTGTTCCTTAATTTCCACTGAGGCCAGTCGTGGCGCAGGGGCGCAAAGTGTGACTGTAAAACTGACTGGTTGTGGGTTCGATCCCCACTAGAGGAGATGAAATATTTACTTAAATTTATATTTCAATTTATTCGCTCTGGTGTCGAGGTAAAGCATGGCGTTAAGTTCTACCACTTAACACGCAATGCCTCCAAAATTTGGCAGAAAGTGGGGAACTGAGTGTCTTAACACTAGGTTCCCTCTGACTACCCTGCTGTGTGTGGGATACAGCGTGAAACTGTTTTTTTAATTTCCACTGAGCCCTTAAGGCATTGTTTTGAGTGGTAGAATTCAACATGATATTTATAGAATATTTTTTTTACAAAACAATTTAATATTCACAGAGAATATGATCAGAGGCCTGGATGATGATGAAGTAGGTTTTTTAGATTTGGTGGAACGTACCAAAGCTGAAGTGGCTCAACAAATTCATATTGAGGAGAAGAAAGAGATGCAGGAGTTTAGGTTAGTTTTATACCTACATTTTTTTCAGCTCAATTTTTTATCCTGCATAGCAAGTTAGACAGCGGGTCTAACAGACAGACTCTTCTTCCTGTCTGAATTTTAGAATTTGTGTATTCTGTGGATGGCAGAAGTTGTTTGGATTTCTGCAATCCAGAGCCGATTAAATTTAAATTCAACAAACACTATTAAAACAAATATAATGTAAATCCATATTAACAATATATTACGGATAAATTGGTACATTAAGCATGAAACTAGTAAAAAAACTTGACCCTCTTGTAGTTGGTTTATGGTGATACAAATCCTGCTCTGTTAAAGTTACATTATATATTTTCTAAATATTATTAATGGTTGTGTAATTCTTCTATAGTGTTGAGTTAAAATCTCTTGTCTGTAAGAGCACTAATATCTTTTGAGTTCATTTAGTTGAATGAGAAAATATTTTTATATTGTATTGTCCATTTATGGAGGGGGTTTTATTATTATATCGTATAACAAAATATTTGCCTTTTTTATACCATAACATCTGGTGCTCTGTTCGCTCTGACTGCTCTGCTAGGGATAAAGCGTAAAGCTAAGTTAAGTTACGTTTATTTTACTTGAAACCAGAGTTACCTCTACTTTGAATGTGTGACACACACAAGTGGTTATTATCATTTAACTGTGAGGCAAAGTTAAGCACAGTTAAGTAAGTTTTATTAGCTTTGTGCTATATCATGCATAGGCAGAAGATACATGTAAACCCAGTGTTAAGACACTCCACTCCCTTTAACTTATTTATTATTATTATTACAGGGAAAGAGTATCGAGCCTAGCTGAAAGTGAGGAGTTGACCCGCCTCAGAGCTCAGTTGGCTCCGGCACGCTCCACACAAACATCTGGACAGTCACAGAAGAACAAATTGCAGGGGGTTTGTAGTATATTTTGTATATCGTATTTGATAATGGAATAAACTGTTGTCACTATTGTTTTATTCAATCCACATTTGGTGGAATGATTATATTATGTATATAATTATTTTATATTGGTTGCTCTAATCTGATAGATAAATTGCGATGTTGCCGGCTTATTAAGAAGCTATGTCTCGAAAATCAGGTATACTGTGGGGAACAGTGTCTTAACACCAGGTTCCCTCTGCCTACCCTGCTGTATGCGGGATACAGTGTAAATATATATTTATTTTCAGGTGGTAGTAAGAAAAAGGAAAGCAAGTGAAATGGAAGGTGAAAAACAAAACAAGGAAAAAGAACCTTCACCGCCCAAAAATGGTGAACTTAATAATCAAAAGTAAGTATGTGTACTATACTATACATATATGTATGTAGTACGGTAGAGAACTCGTGCCCGCCCTGAAGTTAGATTTTGTGAACTTTGGAAAGAAAACGCGGCGTTGAGTTCCACCGCACACAGTATTAGTTCAGTTCAGTACATTGTGTTCGCACACAATGTTCTAATACTGGGTTCCCAAGTTCCCTGTGTCAACTTTTCAATGTGCGAAATATCGCGTAAAAATATAAAAATATTACAAGATATAACATGTGAAAGCTTTAATTACGTATTAACATTCTTCATAGGCTACAATATATGTTAACATTTTGTGCAATTTGTTTACAATATAACAATAAGTCTAAGTGGGCAAAGCCAAGTTGGGATAGCTAGTCTAAAATTATTCTGATTTATAAGCTTTATTACTATAAAGTGTTATTTAAATCTGTTAATTCGTTTTTGTATAAAATTAGAACTACCATTCATCATCAAACTTTCACATTTATAATATTAGTAAGAAAAGATAAGATCGAGGCTAGTCGTGGCGCAGAGGCACAAAGTGTGACTGTAAACACGACTGGTTGTGGGTTCGATCCCCACTCGAGGAGATGAAATATTCACTTAAATTTCAAGCGCGGCGTTGAGTTCTGCCACTCAACACGCAATGCCTCCAGAATACAACAAAAAGTGGGGAATGGAGTGTCTTAACACTAGGTTCCCTCTGCCTACCCTACAGTGTGCGGCATACAGCGTGAAGCTGATAAAAAGATAAGATTGCCATACTTGCTTTAATATATTCATATATTTTTCCTTAATTCTTCTTTTTCCAGTGGTTCCATTCAACCTCTATCAGGTCAGAGTGCCCTACGTTTAGTTGGTGTATTACCGGGGCTCGGTCATTACAGGGAGTCTGATACTGACAGCTCGTCTGATACGGATTCCAGTGATATTGAGTGTGTATGTATATATATTTTTGTAATATATTTATTTTTGTAAAAATTTGTACAAATTTTCACAAAAATATGGTTTTATTCCTATGCTCTAGGCGGTCGGTCGGTCGCAATATATCGACAATTGAGAGGTGCGTGGGGAAGTGTCTTAAGTGGGAGTGTTTGGAACACTGGGTTCCCAGGTTTCCTCTGCAACGTGTGACATACTGTGTAAAGCAGAATAACATTTCTAAATACCCTAATTTCATAATTAATAGTAATAAAATGTTATTAATAAATATATTTTTCATTTATTTCAGTCGAGCAAAAGTTGTGTGAAGCGTGACCTTCTAGGCAGAAGACCGGATCAGACAGACGGAAAGAAGAAGGATGAAGAAAAGAGCTAGATCCTTCTTTTTTATATATTTCTTTAGTATTTAAGCCTTATTTTAACATACTGTATAGCAATTATTTTATATTTGTCTATATATATGTATGATACTAAGTTATAAGTTGTTTGATAAATTTTTATATACAGTATAAGCTCCTTATCAACTTGTGGCTAAAATTGTTCTTAGCTTTACGCTGCATCCCGCAAATAGCATTATAGGCAGAGGGAGCCTAGTGTTTCACCATTTCCTCAAGCGCTGCCCAATTTTTAAGATATTGTATTAAGTGGCAGTACTTAACGCCACGCTTTGTCTTCTTATTAGAGCGAGAAAATAAATAATTCTTTGCTCCGAGTGAGAGTTGAATCCACAACCGTCGCGTCTACAGTCAGACGCTATGCCGCTGCGCCACAAATTCAAATAAAATATGAAATATTATAAATTGTCTAACCTTAAAAACTATATTGTAATTAGAAATACTTTTTTTTTCTACATTTCGGAATGGAATAATCTATTTCGATAGTCGATTTTTTAATTTGTGAAAGTGTTTTAACATTACTGTTATGTAGTGCGTTTTAATAAATAAATCTTTGACTTGAATATCCTATTTATATAAAATGTGATTTAAATAAGTAAATATATTGGTGTATATTTATTTTAAATATGTTTTGTTTTTCTATTTACCCAGTAAAAAAAGTATACCTATTTTATTTTAAACGAGTTTCAAATCTATCGGGTACACGCGTGCTTCTGTAAACGCGACAGGTTGTGAGTTGGAGTCCCACTAGAGGAAAACCGAGGTTCCCTCTGCATAGCCTGCTATGTATGAAATACCATGTCAAGCTAAAAAAATATATTTGTAAAGTATAATTTCACTGTATATATTTTAGTAACTAAACATTTATAATGATAAATACAATAGGGAGAAATAAAACATCTTTTATTTAAATATGTTATAATCAATAATGTCATATCAATAGATTAATGACAGAACAATACTGTAAGTACATCGCCTTTTAAGTATTTTTTTAACTTCACGCTGTATCCCGTATACCGCAGGGTACGCAGAGGGAACCTAGTGTTACGACACTGTCCCCCACGCACACCCCACATTTCGAGATATTGCGTGTTGAAATTTAAGCGACAGCCTTAATAAATATTAATGCTAAATAAATTAATATATATGTATATGATGCTTAAATTACATATAAAAAATGTGTTGTCTTTTTTATTCGTTAACTTATTATTATAACTAGTTTATCTTTCGAAAAACCTAGTATTTTCTTAATAAATTAATATTCAATTCTCCATTTCCCACAAAATGTCGTAATACTGTGTTGAATGGCGGTACCTAACGCCGCCCTTAATCTTACGCAACTAAGGAAATGAAAATATATTAATTTAAATACAAATATCCTTTCAAGTGGGAATCGAACCCATAACCATCGCGTTTACAGTCAGACTTTTCTTACTACACCACGTTGCCATTATATAAAGTTACTAACGACCCACACGCGGCTTCGCCCGCCGTACCCTTTATGTGTTATTCTGTTGTATAAGCTACATTATTTTAAAGTTACATCTAAATTAGTTCAATAGTTTTTGCGTTAAAGTGAAACAAACATCTATCCTTACAAAGTAACACATTTATCTATAACATATAATAAAAATGTAGTTTATCAATGCCTGTATATGGGAGATATATGAAAAAAATTATTATTGTCTGTTTATCTGCGCGTTTGTGCACACTAATCTCAATAAAGATTTAAATGCATTTTTCACTATTGTATTTTGGTAAACTTTTGCTAACTTTTAATGTTTGTTTATTTTTTTAATTTTGTTAAAAAATTAAAAAAAGCAATATTAATACAAAGTATTTTGTTCGACCAAATTGCTACAAAATAATTGTTTTATTGAAGTGATAGAAACTAAGGTTTTCAATGTAGATATTATATTTAAAGTGGCAATGCTTTTAGAACACGAAACTAATTAAGATTAGTTAATAAATAATAATGTAGTTCAAGCGGGCGAAGCCGCGAACGGGTAGGTAGTAATATAATAGGTATATTAGTAGGAATAGGATAATACTATTTCTACATACATTTCTTAATATTTCTGGTAACTAAGAGTTAAATAATCAATGGAATTGTTCTCGGTTGAGGTAAGTACAGGTTCAATTTCCATCGTTTTTGGATCCTTTTGATGTTCTTCACAGCTATCTTCTGATATACTGTTCTTTTTTTCTGTATCTTTCTTTTTTCTTCTGTTTCTGTTAAATAATGTTGTGTTATTATTACTTTTAAAACTTATAAAAGTTAAATTTATAACTTTTTAATTAAATTAAGCGCGAAATGCTTGTATATTCTATTTCAGTTTGAGTGAAATATTTATTATTTTCATTTCCTCGCACATGTAACGAGGCAAAGCGCGGCGTTTAGTTCCGCCAATGCCTCAAAAGTGGAGGAAAAGTGGGGAACGTAAGTGTTTCAATGGGAACGAGTGTTTTAACACTAGGTGACCAGGTTCCCTCTGCCTACTCTGTTATCTGTGGAATAGAGGGAGTATATAAAAAAATATTATTATTATAAGAATGGGTCAAATAAAACAGCGAGTCGGCTGATGTTAGGGAAGGTTGGCGTTGTATAGTAGTAACTTTTTGAATTTAATTACCTTTAGACCATCCAAAATTGTATAATTTGTATACACTTACCGCTTCAGATTTCTAACAATAAATTTATAAGCAAAATGAACCTACGCTAACCTCTTTGGGTAGGGTTGCTTCAGGTGTACCGTCCTATGGTGTAGCTTCATACTGTTGCTTTGCGTGAAACGTTTCTCGCATAAAGTACACGCAAATGGTTTTTCTCCTGTATGTGTCTAAAATAATGTAAGAAAAACTATGAATTTATTTTTTTATTTTATTTGAGGCCAGTCGTGACGCAGTGGCACAGACTGTGACTGTAAAGTCGACTGGTTATGGGTTCGATCTCCACTCGTGGAGATAGATATAGAATATTTACTTATATTTATATTTTCATTTCTTCGCTCTGGTATCGAGGCAAAGCGCGGCGTTGAGTTCCGCCACTCAACACGCAATACCTCCAGAATTGGGCGGAAAGTGGGAAACGATGTCTCTTAACACTAGGTTCCTTGTGCCTAGGTTCCTTGTGCGGGTTCCTTATAATTAATTATTTTATATTCAATTCTATATAGTATTGTCGAATTATCAAAATAAAATTAAAGTCGATTCTTTAATTTTTTTTTATACTTTCGAGTGGTGTAAAAATGTACACAACGAAAAAAAATCTGATTCAGCAGGTTTTACACCTAAAATCGACGATATATACATTAATATGAATATGATCTGTGTAATTCCTAGGCAACTTACCAACATGTGTCTCTTTAGGCCGATGCTAGAATGGAACTGTCTAGAACAAACCGAACAGGAATGCACTTTGGCTCTTGTATGCATGTTCTGATGCACCGCCACACTGCCAGGCTGAAGGATAAATATAAAATTTGTTACAAATGCGTACTTTAAAGTAAATTTTAATTAAATAAAAAAATACAACTAAAAATAAAACAATAATCAATGTTTAGGCCGGCCATGGCGCAGGGGCACAAGCGTGCGACTGTGCCATGGAATGAACTATTTTTTACTAAATTTTCCATTCTCTCGTTCTGGTGATAAGGCAAAGTGCGGCGTTGAGTTCCGCCACTCAACAGGCAGCCTCGAGGATTGAACGGATTCGTGCCTAGAAAGAAAGTAGGAAACGAAAGTGTCTTAATGATAACGGAGTTTCTTAAAACTAGGTTCCCTCTGGCTACCCCGCTAAGTGCGGGATACAGCGTGCAGCAAAACCAAAACTCACAGCGAGGCTGACCCCGCATATCTCGCAGATGTGCCGCTCGTGCGGCGCGCAGAAGGAGGTGCGCGGGTGCTGCGCGTAGTGGTGCCGCATGCACGCCGCCTGCGTCGGGAAGTGCTGCCCGCACTGGAACACACAATAGTACTCCAAAACCCGTGGCGTAGCTGGGGGGTGGGGGGGGGGGGGGGGGGGGGGGGGGGGGGTGCGAGCGGTGCAGTCGCACCGGGCATCAAAAGGAGAGGGGCATCAAAGTCTACGATCAATTAACGAAAATGAAATTGAAAAATACAATCTCGCTATCACATCAATCGAACATGAACTAGTCGATACTATTGATTTTGAAAATGTGATTAATGACTTTGTTGAGTTGATTTTGATTAGTCAAAAAGCGCGTAATGTCCGTTTTAAATTTTTGCAATATTTTTTACCAAGATATATGTTATAACTTATATTAGCTTCACGCTTTATTCCTAGCGGGGTAGTCAGAGAGAACGGAGCGCCAAACGCTACGGTCTCTACATATCGCGCAGCTGTGCTGACGTTTCGCCGTCTCATCAATACAGCTAAGGCACCGTTCACCTTGTTAACGGTAGCAATACGCCTTTCCACATCCATCTCGTATCTTCCATCTGTACTGAACATACTTCCCAAATATACCACTTCATTCACTTGTTCTAATAAAAAATCAGCTTCACGCTGTATCCCGCACACAGCAAGGTAGGCAGAGGGAACCTAGTGTTAAGACACTCCGTTCCCCACTTTCTGCCGAATTCTGGAGGCATTGCGTGTTGAGTGGCAGAACTCAACGCCGCGCTTAACCTCGACACCAGAGCGAAGAAATGGAAATACAAATTTAAGTAAATACTTCATCTCCTCGAGTAGGGATCCAACCCACAACCAGTCGGTTACGGTCACACCTTGTGCCGCTGCGCCAGGACTGGCTTCAGTTTAACTTGTTATAATATCTTACCATTTACACTGATTTTGCATTCCGCCCTTTCTCCATCTCTTTCAAAAATCAGAACCTTTGTCTTATTTGCATGGAGGCTTAGATCATTATTTTCACACCCTTCTTTCAGAGTGGTGACCAATGCCTGCAACTCGCATTCTTATGATACAATAAGCACTGTATCATCTGCGTACAGCAGACAATTCACATTCAGGTCACCTACTTTCACACCCATATCGCTTTGTTTCACTCCTTGGAGACAGCTATTCAAATACAAATTGAACAACCAAGCTGACATGGCGCTACCTTGTTTAACACCCGATCGGATGTCAAACCAGGGCGACATGCCAGCTCCTACTCGCACGCAGGCTGAGTGATCTCTGTAAAGGGACTTCACAGCCTGCAGCAAGGGTCCGCTCACATTGTACCGGGGTAGTATCTCCCATAATTTCACTCTTACAACACTGTCAAACGCTTTTACCAAGTCCACAAAAGCACAGAAACCTTTTTGGTTAACGACCAAAAATTTTTCCGTGATCATGCGGAGGGAAGAGATCTGATCCATACACCCTCTTCCAGGTCTAAAGCCTCTTGGGTCTCCCACAACAGCCTTTCAAATCTCTCTTGCATTCTTCTCGCCAATATTTTAGCATAAACTTTACTACCCAAGCTAATCAACTGATAAGTTTATGGTTTCCGCTGTCTATCTGTGAACCTTTGCCTTTATACAAAGGCACGATAAACGCACCTCGCCAATCATCTGGGACCTCCCCTGATTTCCAGCATAAATTGCACAAAAACCAGAACAAGTCCAAGATGCGTGGCCCACCATATTCTGATCGAATAACTCCATCTGCTCTCGCTGCCTTACCACATTTCAGACTTCGTATTACATTCTCAACTTCTTTTACACTGATTTCGCCATCAGCTACATCAAGACTTAACGTTTCGCTGTTACTTGAGACTGAGGACTCATCACATTCATACATGTCCTTGTAAAATTCCGCCCATCGCTGTAAAACGTGTGGTTCTTCCGTTGAAATTTCATCGTCCTTCGAAAGCACCCCTTTCATTCTACAGGTTAGCGAGCAACCTCGAGAAATATTAACTTCTCGCCAGAAAAGCTTCGTGTTTTCTCTGAAGTTGTTCGTTAACCTTTCGTCTCTTTCATTCTCTGCCTTTTCACGCTTCATCTTTATCAGTACTTTCGTTTGGTGCTTTTGCAGCTTATACTCTTTCTTTTTAATTTCTCTCATACTTTTATCCTTACCTGAGGCTTTATAATCCTGCCATGCTTTCTTCTTTCTTTCTATAGCATTTTCCACTTCATCATCCCACCATTCGTCGCGCTTTTTGGTAAAGCCTTCCTTCTTTTCCCTTTACCACATACCTCTATTGCTGCTTCCTTCATACAATCCCTAAGGTTCTGCCAGCATACTTCAATATTTCCATTTCCAGATTCACTGCTGTCTATCTTTTTGGAAACTCTTTCTTGATATTCCTTTCTAGTCGGTGGATCTTGAAGCTTCCAGCTTCTTATGCGGTAATTCGACTCCAAGTCTGGACTCCTCGTGTAGCTGCGCCAACCGGCGAACAGACCCCTTATACTAGCAACGACTAGATAGTGGTCTGTTCCCAGATCAGAACCCCTAAACACTCGTGTGTCCATGACTTGGCTTCGAATACGCTGATCCACTAGGAATAAATCAATCATACTTTCCGTTCCGCTCGCTCCTATGTATACATGGGAATTTGTTTGTGTTCAAACGTCGTGTTTGCCACAAACAAATTCCTTTCCTTGCAAATTTCCAATATAAGCTTTCCAACCTCATTTATTCTCTTAACTCCCTCTTTATTAACTCCCTCGTAACCGCTTCGCGCAGTTCCGAGCCATCCGTTCAAATCGCCACATATTATTTTTTCATTCCGTCTAACGCTACCTAGAACATCCCTGACACTCTCCCAAAACTCCTCGAGTTCGCCTAATGGAGCTGAGGATACTGGCGCATACGCCACTAACAAGAATACTCTTGTTAACTCCAGCTTGAAGCGAACCCAAAACAGTCTTGGATTGATCGCCTTGTATTCTACCGCTGCACTAACCAATCGAGAAACACACCTACACCTTGACAGCCCCGCCTGCTCTCTAGTATGCCGGCCCAGAAAGCAACCCGACTGCCTGGCAAATCCCTCCTCTTACACTCCACGTAGCTATTTGTAGCTCCGTCCTCCACCTCCTGCCGTTCCGGACATGGCGTGTGGCCGCATTCGTAGCCACTTGACACACCAGCGGGGACGCACTGGTGCGCGTCGCCTTGGGAGGACGCCCTATCAGTGCGCTTTTGCGAGTTACACGTGGTCGATGGAACGTTGCAGCCCTCATAAGGGCTGGCAGGAGTCGCTACGGGCAAGCCTTCCATCTTGGACTCCCATTATAACTTATATATAGTTATTATAGTTATGAAGCAATAAAAATTTATATATCTACTCTACTGTGTTTTGATATCTGAAATTATTTTGATCATTTTAAAGGGCATCAAGTCCTAAGCTGCACCAGGCAGCAAATACCCTAGCTACGCCACTGTCCAAAACAACAAGGAGTGCTTCTTTTTAGGGTTTCGTACTATTTAAGGAAAAAGGGAACCCTTATAAGATTACTCTGTTGTCCGTCTGTCTGTCTGTCCTTTATCTCAGGAACGCTTGAAGGTATCTAGTTAAAATTAAAACAAACAAAAAAGAGCCAAGTTCAATATTGAGTAATGTGTAATTGGGTGCCAAGCTCTTTGTCTTTTTACATTATATTCATGGATTCGATTATTTTTATTTTCACGTTCTGATAACTAAGATAAAGCGCGGCGTTGAAATTCACCATTTCACACTAAATGTCGCGGAAATTGGACGGTGCACAAAGTGTCTTAACAATAGGTTCCCACTGCCACTGTGACTAACCTGATGACATGTAGTGGGTTTACTTTTTTGTCTTCTACGTTTTGCGTTCCCGCTTTGAGCTTTGATTGGAAACTCGTCGAAATTTCTGGAAAAATTATATGTTCAAATATAGTAAATATATTATGCATATATGTATTATAGTTTTCGCGTCACGCTCTATCCCGCACATAAAGAAAAGGAAGGAAGGAAGTATCTTATAAGGTTAGCCGAGGGAACCTGGGACCCATTTCCTCGCGTTTGAATTGAACCCACAACCTGTCGCTCGCTTGTCGTTAGCTTGTCCTCTGCTCCACGAGGCCTCTCATATATTACGTTATTAATAAAATGTATATAATAAATGGTAGCTTACCGGGATTTCAGCAAATGTGTGATCTGAAACAAAATATTCATCAAAAGAAAACTATATTAAATTTTATTGGCTTCACAAACAATAACAAAAACAGAGGCCAGTCGTGGCGCAGTGGCACAAAGTGTGACTGTAAAACCGACTGGTGGGTTCGATCCCCACTCGAGGAGATGAAATATTTACTTAAATTAATATTTCAATTCTTCGCTCTGGTGTCGAGGCAAAGCGCAGCGTTGAGTTCTGCCACTCAACAAGCAAAGCCTCGAGAATTCGGCAGAAATTGGGGAACGGAGTGTCTTAGCACTAGGTTCCCTCTGCTTACCTTGCGCGGGATGAAGCTGATAAAATTGTGAACGGAGTGTCTTAACACTACTCCTTTCTTGTTGAACACGTGAAATCAAAATAAAAATTACACATATCATACCTTATGTCGCATTTTCTTTGCTAATATTTTCCTTGGAATGGGTTCGGCTTTTTCAATTTTAATCCCGTCCCTGTAGAATATACAAAAATATCAATATTCATTAATTTATTAATAATAATAAATAACATATACGACCATGTTGCCGCAATGGGACTTTAAACGTGACGTTTATGGGTTCGATTCCTATATGGGGATTCCCTCAAGACTATATTAATTGAAAATCATTTGTTTCCCCGCTCTGACAAGATAAAGCGTGGCGTTGAGTACCGCAACTCAATACTCAAAATCACCTTCAGGTATTTTGGGTGGAGCTTGGAGAACGGAGAGCTTTAACACTAGGCTGTCTCAGCCTACCATGCTACTTTTTGGATATAGCGTGAAGTTAAAAAACAATATATAATCTTACTAATATTATAAATGTGAAAGCTTGTGAGGATGGGTAAATATTTGTTCCTATATCACGCAAAAACTACGGAACGGATTTAGATTAAACCTTACACTTTAACATTTATACATTTAAAACAACACATAAGCTACAATTTATGTCAAGATTTTAGTTTAGACTAAGCGGGCGAAGCCGTGGGCGAGTCGATAGTTAACAATAAATCATTCAAACATTCAATAATGATCAGTCACTCACTCGACAACCTCAGCGTGTAACGCCGAATGAAACAAATGTTCCTCATACGCTTTCCTGGTTTCAAAGCGAATGTTGCAACGGGAACAAAACGTATTCAAATCTTCATCGTCATCTGCTGATTCCTGCAATACATATGTAAAAGAACTAAAATTTAATAGATGTAGAAGAAAACTTGTAAAATTATATACAAAAATATGTAGCGTTGATGGTGAATAATAAAAGTCTACTCACGTTTAGCACTGAGTTTAATCAACACCACTTTAAATGTACGTACAGTGATAACACAAATGGAAAAATTACAATTAAACACGGTACAGTATATAAGAAAATCAACCACAAACATATATATATAATAGAACACGAAAGTTACAAATTTGGAATGAAATACTAGATAAAACAAGGGAACGTATGGAAAGCGCATCGAGTGGCAAGCAACGACTGTGATAATTAAATATGCGACGACAAGGGGGTAGGCGTAAATATTACGGCACCTTACCGGTTCAGTCGACGGCAGTGAGCGCTTTCATATAAATAAACTAAATACGAATACTTACTACAAAATATATAAACAATATTAAATGTATGTATGTACATAAATGATAAATAAATAAATTACAATATTGAAATACATAAATGAGACATAATAAATAAACTATAAATATAAATAATAGTTCCCTACAAATATTGAAGCAGAAAATATTTTTGTATATAATTTTACCAGTTTTCTTGCTTGCTGAACTGAACCTCTATCCATTCGTATATGTGTGCGTGTGTGCGTGTCTCTGTGTGTATGTAGCCACTAGCCATGTGTGTCCGTGTGTATACTTACAACATCATCAGTGCAGTGTTTCAAGCGCTTGTGCATATTGAGTCCCGCCTCACTCACAAACGACGACCCGCACAGAGTGCACACAAACTCACTTCTGTGTGTGCGGAGGTGCGTGTAGTATGTTGATGTGTGTCTGAAATATATTATATAAAATTGTATGGTCACGAAAAAATTATAAAGTACAATGTATTTTTTTAGCTTACCGCCTGTATCCCGCATAGTAGAGTAGGTAGGGGGAAACTAATCTTTTTCATTCTGCTTTGGTAAGAAGATAAAGCGCGGCGTTGAGTTCCGCCTAAACACGTAAAACAAATATCGCAAAAAATTGTGTACGTGTGGCTATTTTTACTCTAGGTTCCCTCTGCCTACCCTGCTGTACACGGAATACAGCGTGAAGCAGAAAAAACGTAAGAAGCAAAAAATAACAGAACTAGTCATGCATATACCTGAACTCCTCGCTACAATATTTACACTTAATTGATGCACCACTGTGATACTGCTCATGGAGGATTGCTGTATTTCTGTGGAAAGAAATGTACAATTTTATATTTTAACATAATAGAATAAAGCTTCAAGTTTGTTGGGTTGTACGCGCAAATCTCAGGAATTACTGCTACGAACTGAAAATTTATTCTTGTGTTGAACAGTCTATGAAAAAAGGCTATGGACTATACATATACCTAAACCTGCGATCGGTGTTACTTCGGGCTGTTTACATGACATTTTGGAAAAAGACAAGGCAAACGAGCGTACGAGTCACCTGATAGTAAGTGAATACCGCCGCCCACGACCCCGTGCAACATCAGAGGAGCTACAGGTGCGTTGCCGGCCTTCGAGGTGGAGATAGACGCGCTTTTTGAAGGTACCCATGTCATATCGACCTGGAAACACTGCCGCGGGTAGGCCATTCCACAGTTCCGTGGTGCGTGGAAGGAAGTTCCTACGACACCGCACAGTAGTGGAGTGCCACGTATCCGGATGGTGTGGATGTTACTTGAGTTTGTGACGTACTGTGCAGTTGGAAAATTCGCGGCAGATAACAGGTCAAATAGTTCCCCACAACACTTCCGATGATACATGCCGTAGAGAACGCACAGCGAGGAAACGTCTCTACGTAAAGCTAAATTGTCAAACCTTTCACAGATCATTTGGTCCACAACGATTCGAATGGCTCTACATTGTATACGATATTCCATGGGGCAAGCCAATATCGGGGGACACCTGTTCAGAAAGATAAGAACAGTACTCTATATGAGGACCAACCTAGGCCCTTTGGATGGCCAACCGGTGTTTTGGCGTGAAGTACCGTCTCGCTCTGCTGATGACCCCCAGTTTCTTTGAGGCCATCTTACTATAATAGAGTTTCTTTTAGTGGTGAACGCGCAAACTTGTGTCTTTTTGGGGTTGAATTGGACCTAAGTCCTTTTACCCTATATGGAAACAGCCCCGAATGATGCCTCATCAGAAGGCACAAGTTTATTTCGGCAGTGGTCGACGTTTTCCCGAGAAAGACTTGCCGGAGTAAACAGCGTCCACTGTGCTATTATCTGCATAGCAATCAATGCTAGAATCCTCTAACATGTCATTGATATGCAGAAGAAACAGCGTAGGGGACAGCACGCAGCCTTGGGGGACGCCAGTGTTCACCGGCATGTATTAATGTTGGACATATGAATGATGCGACATATAGAACATTTAGTTATTCGTTATAATATATAGATAACCAGCGCGACAAACTTTACAGCATTTTATTTAAATAATACAATATTTTTCTAATTAAGCTATAATTATATTTATTAAAATAATTATAAGTTAACGTGACAGTTATGTATGGGTTCGATTCTCAATCGAGGAAATGAAATATTTAATAAAAAATATCGAAGTACAAACATAAAAAAATATATTTAACGAATATAGAACTTTCCATCTCTTCTCCTCATCGAAAAAAAGTCGGTAAAAAAAACTTACTTTATAGGAAACACGAGTTGACATCTTAAACATTGATATTTGGTATAATGCTTCTTTATATGTTTCCTGACGTGACACTTCCATTTAAAACGCATGTGACAAAAGCGACACTCGAATATGTTTGACTGAAATTATTACTAATATATAATATTAATATTTCATATAGAAAAATAAATAAAACAAGAACTCAAACATGATTACATATTTAAAAATTACTAAATGTACAGTAAGCACGACGGTTGTGTTTGATTCGATATCAGGAAAAAAAATTAAAGCTTTCCTTTCCTTGCTCTGGTCATTTGCAAAGCAAGGGAATAAAAATATTAAATATTTCATTTTCTCGTGTGGAAATTGAACCCACAACCTGTCGCATTTACAGATGCACGCTTATGCCCCTGCAAAGACATGCCTTTTCTTTCTATTTCTCACAATCTTAGAACTTGATGCATGAATAATAATAATGTAGGACTTCCATAATAATTTTCCCGTATTTTTTTTAAAAAGCTACTTAATTTATAAGTTTCTGTAAAAATAATATACCTCATTGTGAGTTAATGTTTTATGTCGTTTTAACATATCTTCTTTAGAAAATCCTTTTAAACATAAATCACATTTGTATGCAGCTGCTATGTATTTCTTGTCATTGGCTCTTTCTGTAAATTCCTAAAAATAAAGAGAATATAAAATTTGACTACTAAACCAAATCTTTATGAGTGTTTAGTTATTTTGAAGGAAATGTTATAGAATCAAGCACATACTCTTTAACAACCCATGGGATCTCATGTGTACACATGTGATCTCACGTCCACACATGAGACACTAATCCAAATATATATTTTTCTCTGGTCTTAAATACATATAACAAATACTTAGTTAGAAAACGTATAAAAATTTGAACCTAGCGGGACTCGAACCCGCACCTCCTGGAAACCGACCCGGAGCGCTAACGGCTAAGCCATGCGTTCTCATCAAGCTACGTCGAAATTTTTATATGCTTGTTACAACTTATTTATGTTGTTAGTATTTTTCTTTCCTAAGTGTAGAATAACACTTTGAAAATATTTAATAAATAGCATCCTCTCTTGCCAGGCGATAATTCTTATTTATAATTATCTTTGAGTAGCGAAAATTTATGAAATCTCCCTACAGAGATGCTAACAACATAAATAAGTTGTAACAAGCATATAAAAATTTCGACATAGCTTGATGAGAATGTATGGCTTAGGAATTAATTTATAGTTTAAATAGACAGGTACTTTTCATTTCTAAACAAAATAGAATAACATATTAGAAATATTTCTTTTTACTTTAACAGCTTCTTCTTCATCCAACTCCATTCTCTTCCATTTATTTTCATCCAATAGACTTCTTTTTTCCATTTCATACTTAGCCTCTTTTACATTCTTTCTTTCTGCTTTCAAATCTCTTCCATTATCCGTGTCATAGCAATATATTTTCTCTTTATTATCTGAATCTATTTCTACATCATCTATGAAAGTTTCATTGATTTCTACTAATTCTGTATTAATAAATCTTTGGTCACTTGTTTCTTCTTTTATACTTATTTTTTCTATTGATGGTTCTCGATTTGGATTTAAATATATTATTTCTATTGGAGATTTGTTATTTAGAAGTGGTCTTTCTAATTTGTATATAGCTTCTATTGTAATCTGAAATTATATTATAGTAAATTCAATGATAATATTAATTATTGATCTGTGCTAATGTTATAAACATGAAGTTTTTGGTTGAATACACTAATCCCAGGAACAGATTAAAATCAAAGACAATTTATAAAGGGAGGTTGTATGCTTGTATTATATGACTTTAATAATTCCAATATATCTCACTATACCTGAGGTGAAAGTAATCATGGACACTTAGATTATGTCATGCCTTATAAAAAATTCTACAGCAGTAAACATTAAAACACACTACAATAATTTAGGTTCCTAGGTTTTCTCTACCCATCCTATGTGCGGACAGAGTTGGGCATTTAGATAACTTTTAATTTGAAATTATTCAAATTGAATAATTTGAAATAAAAAGTTAAAAATAAGTTGGATATTGTTTACAAACAATTTATTTGTTATTTTTAAATAATAATTAAAATCTTTTTGAAGCTTATTTATATCACATAAACATTATTTTGAAAGCATAATAAATACTAGTTACAGATGTTTTACTAATATTTTTAAAAATTTTGAAGTTAACATAAAAAGGTTTTTAGAAATACGTATTTTATCATAGTTTTGTAGTTTTTTTTATATTAAAAAGACTGTTTTATGTTCTGTACTGTCATATATAAAGTAGTATAAATTATTTAATTGTCAAAGATTATTATTGTAGAAGGTGCTTATTTGCTTTGTTAAGTAATAAAGTGAATTTAAGTGGGTAAGCTAGAATTATGTATGACAAGTTTAGTTCACGTCAGGCTACTTAGCCAATACAATATTTATTGTAAACTTAGTGTCTTATTTACATTACATATTTAATATGTACCAATATTGTAAGCTATATAGGATTTTATTTAATTTTTTAAACATTAAATATAAAATATGAAATGTATACTTACAGGGCCTACTCTTAAAATCTCTTTCAATATTTTCCGACCAAAATGGCATTTTTCCTTAAACTTATGAAACTTGTGTAATAGCATTGCACATTCAAAGCAAAAGTAATGTGGTAAATCATCTAAGTCATTTACCTGCAATCAAATTTATTATAAATATGTGGTGTACATCCTGCATATAACAGGATAGGCTGAGGCCTAGCACCAGCCACCAGCCTATTTTGAGACAGTACACATTGAGCAGCCAAATATAATGTAGCACTTTGTCTTATTACCAGATTAAGGAAATAATTATTTCAATATAATAATAAATTATATAATATTAATAAAATTACTTAACACGCAATGCCTCCAGAATATGGCAGAAAGTGAGTAAAGGAGTGTCTTACATTAGATTCTCTCTGTATACCCTGCTGTGTGCGGGATACAGCGTGAAACTGATAATATAAAAATAATAAAATAAAGTTGCTATATTTAACACGATTGAATTAATCATTGGTATAAACAAAAAAAAAAGAAGACATAAATTTTTAAAAGAACAATCTGTTTACGCAAAAAAGTAAAATATTATTATACATACATTTTATATAAAGAAATAAACACCGGTACGTATGAAATTTTATTATCATTTATGATATCAAGTGATATTTATATCCGAAATAATAACGTATATTATTGTAAAATGTATGATTAGAAATGCGCCTTATATACTCATTTTATTATACTTACTTGCAAAGCTAACACTTCTTCATAAAACGATTTTAGTTGATATTGCATGTAATTGTAAACTTTCGCATCAGTTCTTAAGCATATTCTGCATATTTTTAGTTCAGCCATAATTCAATTTATAATAAATAAGTGAAATAAATATTATCAACATTAAAAAAATATATTGTTTAAGTACAAAGTTATTTGTTATTATTATTTAAATGTTATTTTGAACGATCCAAAAACCAAACACAAAATGGTAAATAGAAAACTTATGTCAACTGTCAACGTCAAGTTTTCTGTCAGGCAATTTTGACAATAAAATTTATGCACGAATCAAAATTTATAAAAAATATCATATAGAAAATAAGGTAAAAAAAACATTGAATACATTTAATTTAATGAGTTTTTTTAATTATTTTTTTATTAACTGAATAAAAATTTGGAATTAAAAAATATATAAATTAATTACCATATTAGATAGGTACCGCAATTTATTTTTAGCTAATATTTTGTTAGAATGCTTCTAAGTGGTTAAATTTTTAAAACTTCTTAGTGATTACCTTTAACATATTTATAGCATTAGCCTATTCAAGAAGAGCAATATAACGAGAAAACCAACTATTAAACGTATTTATTTTATTTTAGCCCTACATAGATAACCTACGTCGAATCTACGTAGTCAATTTTAAAAAATCGATATAATTCAATGTTTTTTTGCGTCACCAAACGGATCGTTCATGCCAACACAGTTGACCATCAGAGCTTGCAAAATACACACATGTAGCACTAAGTAAGTAAGTTCACAACTTTCGTCAATATTTTCAGTAGAAAATATTTCGTACGTCGAAGTGACGTATATTTAGTATAAGTTTTTTAATTTTTTGGAAAAATGTAGTATTAGTACTTTTTTGAGAATAAATGCACAATTTTTATACATGTTATAGCATCAAAGGTTGTTGCATAAAACGAAAGTAGAAGGTATTCAGAGGTCGGGCAGCGAAATTTAAGGCAATTTACTACAAGGTTGAAGTACATAGTGATGCCGAACACCACAAGGGGAGTACTCACCGCTGGGAAACCCTTGGATACAGAAAATATATAAGAAAATCGAGCTGAAACTTCTGAAAGTGCTTTGTCAAGTTTGTCGAGCTATATTGTCACGCAAAAGCGTCAAATTCTCAAGAAAAGATCATCGTTGAATTTCCACTAAATTTTAGTTTATTTCAATAAATTTGATTTTAAAAACTTTACATAATCTATATATATAAAAGGACTTGTGCTGACTGACTGAGGTAAGACGCACGCAGAGCCGTAACCGCTGATAGTAGAAACGTGAAATTTGGGCTGAAGTCTATTTTCATATTCTGGACATCCACTAAGAAGGGAATTTGAAAAATTTTACTTTAACCCTAAAGGGATGAAATAGGGGTTGAAAGTTTGTATGGATTTTTTTTTGAACCGGCACCGATTTTTATAAAATTTGAAATTCAGTCTTTTAAAAATATTGAATTGAACACGTGTTTCATGGTTTTTTAAAATTCACCCCCTAAAGGTTCAAATAAGCGGTTGAAATTTTATATGGAAAAATCTTTAAATCGCCACCGATTTTTTTAAAAATTTTAATTCAGTCTGTTAAAAATATGTTATTGAACACGTGTTTCGTGTTTTTTTTAGAATTCACCCCTAATAAGCGGGCGAAGCCGCGCGCGCCCTCTAGTAAAATATAAAAATGAAAGAGTGATTAATAAATGTTTAAGTTTCATATAGTCAGAAGTACTCTGTTTTGTTATTTGTTTTTTTCAAATATAAATAAATTGTTATATTTTTCACTTATACATTCTGTTAATACATATATTAAGATATAATATCATATTCATAAGTATAGTATATACGTAATCAAAAAAATATGCTCACTCAAACATACGCACGTCGAGCTGACGCTTGGTTATCTATAGTGTACAGTGAAATATGATTATTTATGTAGGATTCATCTCGTTTATTTATTTTTATATATATTTATCTACGGTATTGTGCAAAACACAAATGTATTTTAATTATATAAAATAAACACTGTAATAACTAAAAGCTGCACACAGCAGAGCAGGCAGAGGGAATCTAATTCCAAGATAATCCATTGTCCATTTCTCGCCGAAATCTGGAGGCATTGTGTATTGAGTGGCGGAACTCAACGCTGCGTTTTGCCTCAGTATGTAAAATATACATTTAAATTAATATTTCATTTCCTCGAGTGGGGATCGAACTCACAACCAGTCGCGTTTACAGTCACATATTGTGCCCCTGCGCCGCGACTGGCCTTGTAGTTTTAATTGTAATATGTTTTATTTATTTCACGGTCATTGTTGGTATTATAGATACTATGGAAAGTCAGCAGGATTGAAATTGAAAAAAAATGTAATAAGGACTTTAAAGTAATATAGATACGTGATATTTATTTCATATTAAATAACAGTAAAATTATAATAATAAATTAGACCTGTCGTGGTGCAGACTATATTTATAAATTATTATTAATATAAGTTTGTTTACATGTGAAGATTTAAAGCTGCATAGTTAAAATTTACAAGCGGAATTGACAAAAGCTAATTAAAATTTTTACCTCCATGGAAACTGGTTTAACTGACTGAAGGTCATCAACTAACACTATTGCAGACAAATGCAATAAAAAAATAATATTTAACCATACACGCACAAAATATTGATTTAATTAAATTAAAGAAAAAAAAACACAATAATATTGTGCCAACAGATTATATAATGTTTCTATGAATATTTGCGATGAATATTGGCTGAATAGCGACGCGTCTTTGCTACTAAGTTAAAATTAAGTTTGTAAAAAAGTAAAAAAAATAATATAGTTCGCCTTCGCATCGCATCGCATTTGCAATTCGCATTCTGTACGTGTACGTTGTTTTGTTCGACACGTTTTTATATATATTTTTTCGTTCGTTTTTTTGATTACAAATTATGAATATTATGTAGAATTATAGCATTTAAATTGTGATTAGTTTTTAGTTTATATGTGAATATGATATCATGATATTTTTGTTCGGAGTGTTTATATGATCTATACGGTATGTAGGTACATTGTACATGTATAAATTTGTAACTTATTTCAAAATCAGTATAATTTTAATAAAAATTCTGCTACAACAACATATTTTTATTATTAATTTATTTAGCGCTGTATTCCGCACAGTAGGCAGAGGGAACCTGGGAACCTTGTGTTAAAACACTCCGTTCCCTATATTTGTAGCATTTCATTTTACTGAAACTAAAATGTAATTAAAATTATTACTTTGTTTTTCTATACAAAATATTTTTTTTTATTAATATTCAGTAAGTTTTTTATATTTAGAACCTATAGATTTTAATATTATATTACAAGAAATTAAAGAATTTAATAATTGACGTAAGAATATAAATTAAAATAAAATTAAATTAAATTAGCTTCACGCTATATCCCGCACACAGCAGGGTAGGCAGAGGGAACCTAGTGTTAAGACACTCCGTTCCCCACTTTCTGCCGAATTCA
>JAATLQ010019067.1:46699-60424 GCA_013421005.1 Heliconius erato x Heliconius himera
AGCAGGGTAGGCAGAGGGAACCTAGAGTTAAGACACTCCGTTCCCCACTTTCTGCCGAATTCTAGAGGCATTGCGTGTTGAGTGGCAGAACTCAACGCCGCGCTTAACCTCGACACCAGAGCGAAGAAATGGAAATATAAATTTAAGTAAATATTTCATCTCCTCGAGTGGGGATCGAACCCACAACCAGTCGGTTTTGCAGTCACACCTCGTGCCGCTGCGCCACGACCGGCCTCAATATATACTATAGATATCATTAAATTATATTATTTGCAGTGCTATTAGTATTACTTTTGGAGTTAATTAATATATATAAAATATATCCATTTCATCAATCGTGTAACATGAAAGGAGCCTTTTTCTGGTTTGCTTATCTTTTATCTCATGGCTCTCTAACGCCCAATAATAATAATCTATCTCCGACGTCAATCTTCGATCGTTCCAAACATCTATCCAATCTCTAGATTGGACTGATATATGGAACAATCGAAGATTGACGTCGGAGATAGATTATTAATATTGGGCGTAAATAGGATAGTTAGTTGTTTCTTTTTGTTAGTTGTTTCGATGTAACCGACTGCCACAATTAGCTTATGTTAGTCATCTTTTTAGTCAGTTTGAGTCAGTGGCACAATATCTTACTGCAAATGTGATGTTGTTTGTAGTTTTGATCTTTACTCGTGGGAATGAATTATTTTCATTTTCACGCTTTGGTACGCAAAGTGTAGCGTTGAATTCCCCATTTCTTCAATATCTCGGATTCGCCGGAAAACTGAGAACAGAGTTTACGGTGTCTTAATGGGGTAAAGAGTGTCTTAACACTAGGTTTCCAGGTTCCCTTGGAAAACTATTTGGAACTAGATTCTCGTTTCCCAGTTTTTGGCGAATTCTGGATGCGTTTAGAGTAGGGGTATTGAAGGTCGCGTTTTGCCTCGTTACCAGAACGAGAAAACATTAAATATTTCATACCTATTTAAAACGTATAAAAAAATTGAACGTAGCGGGACTCGAACCCGCGCCTCCTGGAAACGACCAGGCGCTCTGACCAAGTGTTGAATAACACAAAAAAAAATTATAAATATTTCATTTCCTCGAGTGGAAATCGAACTCCCAACCATAGTCGCACGCTTGTGCCCATGTGCCACCACTGGCCTCAAATAAGATTACGAATAATTATATGCTAAAGGTCAAAAGGCTATAATTATTGTTAATGGCAAAGTATGATAAGAATGTTTCTTTGCGATTTATATTTTTAGATTTTCAAATCGTGTCACACATCACACGTGTCTGATTAAATGAAAGATTTGTTTTTTTTTGGGTATAATTTAAATTTTAAACGATTACCAGAAAAAATTTAAGACTCTAAGCCTAAGAACCAAATATAATAAACAATTCCAAAAACATTAAGTTGGCTTTATAAAAAGGTTCATAAAGTATCATATTATGATCCAAAATAAATAAATAAGCATTATAATAATTGCAAACATTGTAGAAATATTCTTTTGGTTTGCCAAAACATCAACGGAAAATACGTTGTAGAACTTTGCGTGCATATGCATTTATTGTGTATGAAATGAAAAAAAAAATCAGCTTCACGCTTTATTCCGCACACAGCAGGGTAGGCAGAGAGAACCTAGTGTTAAGACACTCCATTTTCCACTTTCTACCGAAATCTGGAGCCATTGCGTGTGAAGTGGCGGAACTCAAAGCCACGTTTTACCTCGACACCAGAGCAAAAAATTTAAATTAAAATATTTTAAAAACCGAATTTCATACAAAATGTTGCAAAATCGATGCATGAATGCTCGTATCTTTTGATTGTGTTAACTTAGGTCTTCGAAGCTTGATTTTTTCTGTGCTTCAAAAGACCATAGACCTGAATCTATACTATAGCGGAAGATAATATAATAAAGCGGATGAGTATGTTTGTTTACTGAAACGCTAAGATCTCCCGATCTACTGGTATGATTTACTTAATTTTTTTTTTATATGAAAGCTACACTCTTCAGAAGTGCTATAGGCTATATAATATTACGGTGTAGGTCATACTTAGCCTTAAATAACGAAATAACAAAAATAAGGAACGCCATCGAATTGCTTTAAAATTGCTTTAAGCGCGTGCGCTGCACATATAGTTAATTATACATCAGTACATTGTATGACAAAAATATTCAATTTTATTAGATCTAAAAAAAATCCGCGACACCATATATCTGTTTGTTATAAATAAGTGTCAATAAGGCATTATGTGATAAAAAATAATTGAAAATCAATATTTCATTGATTTTTATTTCACATGTGTATTGAAAAGTTACTAGCGAAATTTATTTTATGACCAAGAAAATTTAATGTAGATAATCATCGGTTTTTATAACATATACTATTTGAGAAAATGTAAAATTAAAATAATTCATCGCTCTCTTTACGGCCGCAAGCCTAGGCTAGAGTCCCGCGGGGGGCGCCCTCGCCGCCGATGAAGTTCTAGCTCTTTATATAGCCACGTAGCTTTCCTGAGTGAATGTATCAATTTGTTGGCAAATGCAGCATAATAAAAGGTGGTATGCGTGCGAAGCCGCGAGAGGGCCGCTAGTATTTGATATAATATGGTCACATGGGATCTCCAGATAAATAGTCTTGACAGATGGACAACAATGTGATCCTATATGGGTTCAGTTTCTACGTTTTAAGGTACCCAAAAAAAAACAACAAGAAGTTTTGAAAAAACGTGGGAAAAATGTCTGAAGATATGATATGACCAAATCTACACGTTGTTTAGCGTGAACCACGTCACGCTTCGCGTAGTCGGCTAATAATCGCAATAATTTGACTTAAGCGTTGTAACTTATAACATTCAATTAATTTTATAAGGAAAAACACTATGAAATGGAAAATATGTTTCATATTTAGGATGTGATTCATTTTGTAGGATATTAATATTTTGAATAACAAATAATTTCAGGAGTCGAGATTAATTTTGAAATAAGTACTTAGTAATGTTGCGGTCACTCAATATTCACATTTAATTAATAATGCTTAGTTACAATAAATCTATTGGTATTCTCTACTAATATTATAAAGCAACAGTTTGTTTGGTTGAGCGCGCTAATCTTGGAACTTATTGGTTGCAATTGAAAAAATATTTTGATGTTGGATAATCCATTTTTGGAGGAAGGTTCACTCATGCATCACTTTACTCGTATCGTCAGTAAGGACCACATAAAACCTACTGCACCTGCTGTCAACGACCTGAGATATCCTTCAGGCACTACGAATGTTTCATCTAATATATAAATATAAAATAACTCTTAGTTAACTTCATTGGACTGAAGGAGGCGAGGAGGCTAGAAAGCTAATAAATATACTTAGTTATATAAATAAATTGTTAATTTTAACTTTTTGGCGTATTTGGTAGGACAGCAGCAGCTGTTTTTCAAATTCACAAATCAATTCTTACAAATTAATTGTGTCTTAAGTGATTTTCAAAGTAGCCAGCTCTCTCTCTGCTCTATAAATAATAACTTATTAAAAAATAATAAATCTCTTTGTTTTCCGCTTTCCACTCATCTTCTAAAGCAATGTAGGCTGAGTGATATAACACGACGCAGACGCCGCGAACATCGAACTCGCAATCATCGCGATTAGTCAGACATGTGGCAATTAACCACTGATGACGTCATACCATAATGTTTGTAACAAAACCGTGGTCTTATGGTGTTAACAGTTAACAAAGAAATACGTGTCTTATTTCTAAGTATCTATCGAACAAAAGCTTCTTCCGTATCGAAACTACCAAATAATAATATATTTTTCGCAGATTTTTTTTTTAATTCTTACTAGTAGATGTATGTATTTAAGATTTCCGATTTTTCGCTTTTCCTTGTCTAGCATTGTAGGCAGATGGATAAATCAGATCAAGTGTAAACCAATTTTATCTAAATCTATCTGCCCGTACTAAATCGCGAAGGCATTTAGATGAAAACGAAGTTGAGGAAAAAAAGACGTTTCGTGTTAAATAGCGGAACTCAACGCTGCGTTTTAATTCTTAGATGTCTGTCGATAAATCTATTTTTTATTTCTTGTACAGATGGTGATCCAAGCCAATTATCTTTTAGGGATCATTTTGCTTCCACTAATAGTAAGCAGAGCCGCTTTTATCGACAGCGACGATGATCCTAGCTTAGAACCTACCTTAGATGGTAAGTTTTTAATATACTATTATTCCAAATCATCTGCAAATGATCCTTTTTTACACCACAGGGTAGGTAGAGGGAACCTAGTGCTAAGACACTCCGTTTTCCGTTACCAAAACCCAATGCCTCGGCACCACAGCGAAGACATAAAAGTATTAAATATTTCATTTCCTCGAATAGGAATCGACCCACAACCGTCGCGTCTATAGTCACACGCTTGTGCCAAAGTGCCTTATTATTATTTTGCTTTCCAGTATATGCCCGTTAAATCTTTTTTATTAAGCAATTGTTATTTTTGAGGCCAGTCGTGGCGCAGGAGCACAAAATGTGACTGTAAAACTGAGTAGTTGTAGGTCCGATCCCCACTCGAGGAGATGAAATATTTACTTAAAATTTACATTTCCATTTCTTTGCTCTAGTGTCAAGGCAAAGCCCGGCGTTGAGTTCTGCCACTCAACACGCAATGCCTCCAGAATTCGGCAGAAAGTGGGGAATGGAGTGTCTTAATACTAGGTTCCCTCTGCCAAGCCTGCTGTGTGCGGGATACAGCGTGAAGCTGATTTTTTTAATTTTGATCTATTCCAGATAGAACATTCGAATCAACAACGTGCAAAACGAAAGATGGCAGAGACGGCATATGCGTGCAAGAGTCGTACTGCAACGCGGACCACACCATCATGCCGGGAGGGGTGATCGATGAAAGTGAATTTAGGTAAAAATTACATTAATATTTATAAACATGAATACTTAGTAATGAAGAGGAAGTAATTTTTTTTTTTAGTTATTATAAAAATATCGATATACAGGGTGGAAGTGTAAGCACCACTTTAAATGAAACCACAGTTTTAACTACTCTATAAAAGCCTAATATAAATCAGAAAAAAATAAATTCCTAAAAATGAAAAAGTTATTTTTTCAAACAAAATAAATAATAAAATTGTCGTTTTAAAATAAAACGCCATTTGTAAGGACGACGCATGTACATATAAACCCATCAAAGGAATGCCGCGGTACACGCCTCATTCCGAAATCGAGTCGTAGGTGTTGGCGATAAAGTTAAAAGTTGTTAAACCTTTAGTAATATTTTTGTAGTAGTAAGTGTTTATGTATTGGGATCTATACGTAATCGCGTCACACGAAATACAGGTATGGATAAAAATCGTGAAATGAAAAAAAAATCCTATGTCCAAACTGTTGAGGCATCTTGATTTATTTCTTTAGGTATAGATTTGAAATATTTTACCCTATATGCTGTTTCCGTAAAAGGAGCGCTCCCTCTTCCATCCTGTATAAGCTGGCGTGGCACAGCTTAGTGGGTTCGTTCCCCCCTCGAGGGAATGAGCTATTTCGATGCCACTGCGTGGTGAACGAGGCCTCTCGAGAAAATATAGTGTTATATTTTCTCTGCCTACCCTACTATATATTTATAATACAGTATGAATATCAAAAATATTTGCTTCTCATATGTACGTTAATAACTTGTGTACTTATGCAAGTGCATAGGTTGTGAACATATGACTAATCTGACACACCTAGATCATATAGATATCATAAAATTTTACGTACCTAAATATAAGGTTCTTCTACGATTTATCTCTAAGCTTTGAAATACAGGATTTGTAGGTAGAAAAACCAGGACATTTTGATTTAAAGCCAGGACAGTATATACCAAGGCAATACCATATTGCACCGAAAATAGCGTCAATAAACAACATTTGTGGTTGAGTTAATAAATAGTTTAAGCGTTTATATTAATGTTTTAGACAATTGGTTGCTGGAAATTATCGTTTTCTGCCTACATTAGCATTATATTCCTGTATAAAGAACGTTTAAAACAAAGCTCCTAAACAATACTCTTTAAAAACTCAGGACGATGCCTAAAAAACTATCCAGGAAATCCCAGGACATCCTAAAAAGCAAAATATGTCCTGGGAAAATATACATAATAATTAATATATGGCACTTGCATAACAAAACATACTGATATGAAACATCAACTTTAAATATATAAGTTAGTCATGTGAAGCCCATTGGCGCCGCCGAATTCTGGAAGCTAGCAGAACTCAATGCCCCTAGCCCAGTTACCTAGTTACCAGTTAAAAGTGTTAATAAAATTATCCTTGAAAATTTTAATCAATTTTTGTATGTATATTTATTTTTCACTTTAGATAAAATATTTCTTATAATTCTTGTTGCAGAGAAATGACACAAAAGCCATGTCCAGGACTGTTTAAGTGGTGTTGTACTCAAGACTTGGTCATAGCGCCGCCTATAATAAATAATACTCGCAGTGGTAATGTTTTTTTATTATTTTTAGCAGCTTCTTGTAACGCGACGGTTGTGGGTTCATTCCCTACTCGGGTGAATAAATTATTATTTATTAATATTTACATTTCTTCGCTCTGGCACCAAGGCAAAACCCCGGCGTTGAGTTCCGCTACTTAATACGCAAATTCGGAGGAAAGTGGGGAAAGGAGTGTCAACATTAGTTAACCCCTGTCTACAATCCAGTGTTAAGCCACTCCATTCTCCTTTTTCTAGACATTTTGTGATGAATGGCCAAACTCTACGCAGCGCTTTGTCTTGTTACCAGATCGAAGAAATGAAAATAAATTATTCTTCTCCTGCGCCACGACGGAATATAATTTTATGTAAATAAATATTAATTTGTTATTATTCTTAGTTAGCTTTCCTCATTATTTAGTTTAAATATCCTCCTATCCTTTTACCCGACTGCGGACCGCAAAGAAGGGTAATGTGTTTATCAGTCTATAAATTTATGATGTATTTAAATGGATGTTTGTTCTTATGTGACCTTGTGAAGGCCAAACGGGCTGACCAAATTTAATGATTTTTAATTTTGATTAATTATAATTATTTGATTAATTGATAGTCAATCAAAAATTTGAGTAATTGATGGATTAAAGAAATACCTATATTCGTAAAAGTAATTTCAACATTTTGAATTTTTATTAATTATTATAATGTTTATTTCAGATAACTGTCTACCTCTCGATTCCGACGTATGTCCGTGGTGCGTTAAACTTTATAAGTGAGTATTAAATTCTATATAGAAGAGGCCAGTCGTGGCGCAGGGGCACAAAGTGTCACTGTAAACGAGACTAGTTGTGGGTTCGATCAAGACTCGAGTAAAATGAAATATTTATTTAAATTTATATTTCCATTTCTTCGCTCTGGTGTATAGCAAATGCGCGGCGTTGAGTTTCTTCACTCAACACGCAGTGCTTCCAGAATTCGGCGGAAAGTGGGGAACGAGGTGTCTTAACATTAGGTTCCCTCTGCCTACCCTGCTGTGTGCGAGATACAGCGTGAAGCTGATTTATTGATTTTTAAGTAAATTTCAGGTGTCGAGATAAGTGAGATACGTTAAGTTTAGCTACTAAATTACTAGACTAAACTACTGCATAATGCGAAATAGGCTTTAGTATCGAATAATATTACAAAAAAGTAATATATAATTTTATTTTAGAGTAGCCGATTTAAAAATAACCGATACGAGCGTATTCTGCGCCGGTGCTTTAATAGGATCTCGTATAGTACTAACCTCAGCCACTTGTCTGAAAGCGGCTCAGCACCACATGCTGTATGTGCGGGTTCCATTCTCGGCTGACGCCAATCATAAATATATAGCGCAGCATAGGAAATTACACCCGCAGTATAATACTGGTAAGTTTTCATAAGGTATTGTCGAATACTTATTTAGAAAACGTATAAAATTTTGAACGTAGCGGGACTCGAACCCGCGCCACCTGGAAACAGACCAGGTCCGACCTGGGCAGTTTCCAGGTGGCAGGTGGTTCTTTTGTAAATAAGTTTAATTTTTCTTTCCTAAGTGTGGAATAACACTTTAAAAATGATTAAAAATAAAGTATAGTCGATTGAAGAGTTGTGACCGCCCTGATGTTGAGGTTTGTAAACTTTTGTGCATTGTGCACTCGGGAAGTAAATAGTCAGAGTAAGAAAAATTCTAAAATCTGCACAGCCATCTAGAGCTAACTTCAGGGCAGACCGTACTGTATCTATGTATAATACACACCAAAAAGAAATCAAACTATTATAATAGATAATCGTGGCGCAGGGGCACAAAGCGTCAATGTTAACGCGACTGGTTGTGGGTTCGATCCCCACTCGAGCAAATGAAATATTTATTTACATTTATATTATATTTCCATTTCTTCGGTCTGGTGTCGATGTAAAGCGTGGCGTTGAGTTCCGCCACTCAGCACGCAATGCCTCCAGAATTCGGCGGAAAGTGGGTGTCGTAACTGCTGTGTGCGGGATACAGCGTGAAGCTGATGCTTGAACTCACGACCGTCGCGTTTACACCACTACACCACGATTACTATTTTTATTTTCCAATTTTCTTCATATTAATAAAATCAAAATTTCAGGTACACATTGGTACGATTTCGGTATAATAGTACTAGAAAAGGAAGTAAATTTTGGAGGAAAGCCAGGTAGAGGGGCTTGTCTGGGCTTCAGCAAGCTGTCGGGCAACTGTATGACTGTGGGTTACGATACAAATGATGATTTTGGTTCGGTAAGTTTGTGCGTACTTTATTTTTTTCCTGTTCTCATAGTAATTGAGAAATTCTATATGGATTTGTAGTGTTGATTGGAGATGAATAATAAAAATCTACTCACGTTTAGCACTGAGTTTAATCAACAACACTTTAAATGTACATACAGTGATAGCACAAACGGTAAAATCACAATTAACAATCACGGTACAGTATATAAGAAAGTCAACCACAAACATATATATAACAGAACACGAAAGAAATTTGGAATAAAATATTAGGTTAAACAAAGGAACGTATGGCGCGTCGAGTGGCGAGCATTGACTGTTATATGTAAAATATGCCGTCGACAAGTGGGTAGGCGTAAATCTTAGAACGCCTCACCGGTTCGGTCGACGCCAGTGAACGCTTTCATATAAATATACTAAATACGAATACTTACTATAAAATATATAAAAAAAAATATTTGTAAAAACAAAAACCCCGACTGCATAAAACTAAAAAGAAAATAAACAAGCCCAATAGTTTATTAGGATTAACTGTCGGGACCTCTTTAAATTATGCGGGGTTCCAGGTAGAGATTTTATTGATTGAAGAATGACTTATAGGTCCCGACTGTTAATCCTAATAAACTATTGGGCTTGTTTATTTTCTTTTTAGTTTTATGCAGTCGGGGTTTTTGTTTTTACAAATATTTTTTTATTTTTCACTTTTTTGTTAGAATTCATTATAGTAATGATAATCATGATATACCTTTTTGAAATCCTCGTATTAAGCTCTTGAATTTGATACCCATATTGTAGTATTCGAAACGACAAATTATTTTTTCACTAAGTCCAATGGCGTCCCACAGCTGCCATGATTGTTTTCTTTTAAAGTCACCTATCTAAGAACACTTGGGCTGCTAATACGAATCTAACGATACCTCAATTATATAAATCCGTTTAGCGGTTCTGGAGATATGAGGTAATAAAGAATATTACATACACACAAGATACGCGCGAAAAACATAACCCTTCCTTAGCAGTCGGGAATTAAATTAAATGTATGTTTGTATATAAGTGATAAATAAATAAATTACAATATTGAAATATATAAATAACACATATTAAATAAACTATAAATGTAAATAATAGTTACCTACAGATTTTAGAAAACGTTAAAAATCTTCACAGTAGCTGGATTCGAACCGATGCATCTTGCTTAGCATCTAAGGGCCCTGACAACTAAACTAAACTTTCTTATCAAGCTACGACGTAATTATTAATCGCGCGCTTACTGTAGATTATATTATTACAATTTTGTAATTTATATGGGATATTTATGTATAAGAGAACACGACTGTCAAGGCGACAGGTAGTGGGTTCAACTCCCACAATAGAAAATGAAATATTTAATATTTTTACTTCGTCGTTGTTCCCCTGTGTGGGAATCAAACTCACAACTTTCGTGTTTATCAGTCAAACGCTTTGCCGCTTCACCACGATGGCCTCAACGTCGGCCGTTGTATATTTGGTCGCAATTTTTTAGCTTGAAACTAAATAAAAAAAATGAAAGTTACTGTCGTGATATATAATCTTAGCTATTTGAGTCAAAATTAAAAATAATATTTAATTTATGGACAATTATTTCTGAATAAAGCGAATAATTATGGGTTCTGTTGATGATGATTGTCAGTTCGAATCCACATAAAAAAAAATTTTTTTAGCTTCACGCTTTATTCCTAAAAGTTGTCTTCGGCATGAAGACAATGAAACGTTAAACACTACGGCCTCAATATTTTTTTTTCATATTTACAGACAATATTAAAAGTGAAAGACGGTGCATGCAAAAACATGGGCGGTGGAGGCTCCTTCGAAGCGTCTTGTGGGGAAAGTATGGAGAAGTTGTGCTTCGCGGCGCCCGGGGCACCCGTTATATGCGAATCAAGTGTAAGTCTTTATTAAATGTTAAATCAGCTTCACTCTGTACCCCGCACACAGCAGGGTAGGCAAAGGGAACCTAGTGTTAAAACACTCCGTTTCGCACTTTCTGCCGAATTCTGGAGGCATTGCGTGGTGAGTGGCAGAACTCAACGCAGCGCTTTGCCTCGACACCAGAGCGAAGAAATGAAAATATAAATTTAAATATTTCATCTCCTCGAGTGGGGATCGAACCCACAACCTGACGGTTTTACAGTCACATTTTGTATCATTATGTAAATATTGGAAGTATTCGCAAAAATACTATTACTATACTATTACTATTTAGTATTTTTCTGGGTATTCTAAAGAATTTTAATGAACATGCTATTTCAAACAAAACTATTAGGACTGTTGTAGTGTTTGCTAGAATGGTATTGTGACCCCTAAAGAATATTTTGTATATTATGTATTAACTCAACTTTGATAAAATTGTCATCGTTTCTAAAAGACCACAGAGATATTTTCCAGGGGGCGAGCCCCCCCCTGGAAACAAATTCTAGACTAGATAAGCCAATGGCCCTATTGCGCCCATGCTATTTCCCCGGAGTGACGATCGAGACCTCTGACAGCCTCAAATTTTTACTATTATTAAGTTAATCTTTTAATTATATATTTTTTTTTAATTATATAAAAAAAATAATTATAAACAAATAATAATATATTTCAATTTTAATATAAATAATAACTATTAATTCTCTTTACAGACTGGAGGTTTAATAGTATACGGTGTAGTACGTACGGGATGTATAAAGAACCAGATACTCCTTGGAAGTATAACTTCGTCTTCAAGTTGGCTGTTGGGGGAGCTGGACGCGATGCAACTGGCTAAAAATATTTATATACAAAAACCTTAGTTAAAGATGTATGGGAAATGTAAAAATACCATTGTGGTACAGTTGGTCGAGTATACGATGGGATGGTTGTAAGATCGATGCCCAATTAGGGTAATAAGTCAAGATTTTTGATCTGAATGACATAGTGAATTTTTGCATTTTGTTATTTAAATATGTGTTGAAAATAAAGTGTTTTAGCAGAAAAAAAATGTACTGGCTGAAAAAAATATGTTTGATGCAAGAAATAAAAATTTTGGTACTAATAACTATTATTATTATTTATAAGTGATTTAAATGAGATTTTAGTCTTTTACTATTGTGCAAGCATACGTTATATAGTTTTCCATTACGCTACCACCAGAATTGGGTAAATTTAATTATTAATAGTAGTAGTAGTGTAAAAGTTAATAAATAATAATTAGTCTATAATTAATTAATTAATTCTCAATATACAAATGATCAATTGCAAATATTTAATTGTTAATTGCAATTAAAATTTGCCCAACTCTGGTTACCAGTTTAACATACAACTTCAAATTAGTACTGTGATATTTTTAATGAGATTTATTAATTAATACGCAATATTGTAAATAATTTGATATTTTTTATATAAAATATTCAAATTATTAAGGACATTCGTGGCGCAGGCGCACAAGCGTGTTACTGTAAAATTCCATTCTCCACTTCCCGGCAAAGTAAGGAGGCTTTGTTGAGTGGCAGAATTCAATAACGGGTTTTGCCTTGTTACCAGAGTAAAGAAATGAAAATGTTAAACATTTCATTTCCTCGAATGGGAATCGAACCTACAATCTATCGCGCAGTCACACGCCTGTACCCTGCGCCACGACGGCCTCTATATGTTCAAGGATTTTGTGAAAATATGTAAATATAATATATACATACATATATTAAAAACACAATTTCTATTTTGAAGATTCTGTTTATTATTATATAAAACAACAAAATATATTGTAATGTTTTTTAGATTGCACATAAAATAAAAATGCATCGACTGGACATTACTTTTTAAACAAAAAAATCCTTAATTTTGCTTTGGTTTTAAATAAAAAAAAAAGACTACAACCATTTCTATGATTTCATTATAATTATTTTCTAATTAATTTGAAGCAAATTGATTAAAAATATACATAATTCTTAGAACAAAATAAAGAAATGCAGTTTAAATATTTATTTCTACATTTTGTATAATTAGAAAATAAGTTTGTAAGAAACAAATATATACTTAGCAAAATGAGTTTGATTCTGGATACAGTCTTAATAAAATGTGTTTACTCCTTTTTTCTTCTATTTCTGTAAAATATATGAAAATTTTAAATATATTGTTTATTTTTTTTGAGAGATAGTAATTTAATTTTTAGTATGAAAATCAAATTAAAGTACTAAAGTATTGGAATATTTAAAAGTATAATAAGATCTTTGATTTTCAGGATTTTTACACAATTAATATGTTTTGTGCATTTCTGGAAACCGTAAAAAAACATGAACCAAAAAAATAATAGATCAAATTAATAATTATTTTTGTTATTGAGAATATTTTCTTACAGAGCAAATTTATCAGTATCAACCATGTAAGGTTGCACTTTAAATATTTAAAAAAATCCTAATCCATTACAATAAAAATATAATAACTAATAATACCTCTTAGGGTAAGGTTGCTTCAGATGGAACGTCCGATAGTGCAGCTTCAAACTCGCGCTCTGTGTGAACCTCTTGTCACACGAACTACAAGCAAATGGTTTCTCCCCTGTGTGTGTCTAAAAGATAAGAAAACTATTATTTTAGTACTATATCAGAGAGAAGAGAGAAAAGCCAATTATTAAAATAGACGGTTAAGAAAATAAAATTAACGGCCTGTGCAAGGATAGCTTTACGCTACAAACAGTAAAATTATAGTCAACTGGTGAAAAAAGCAAACACTCTGATAAATACACACTCTGATATAGCGGTTTTTGTGATTTACGCTATTTTAATAATATTTTATATTTTTAATTATGGAGTGAAATTAAATTTCCAAAGTTTTGTGGAATAATTGTCCAAATTTATTTACACTTTAAGAAGATACACAAGAGAATAATTTTACACACTCACAGAAGGAAATAAAGAAATTTAAAGAAATAGTAAAAGAAATAGATAAGCGAAACAGATACGTATTAGCAAGAAGATAAGGCTTAAAATT